>CAXITT010001331.1:15760-40756 GCA_964033795.1 Lymnaea stagnalis | reverse complement strand
CTAACAACTCTACTTATGCAGCCTGTTAGGATTGTACACACATTTCAATATTTATGTAGAGAACAAATACATTTTTTTTTCGCAAAGTTATGTGGACAAAATCAAATATAAATTCTGAGTCAAGACATTTTTGGATTCTACATTTTATAGAACAATAAAATATTGTTGTAATCTAAAGATGTAAAATATACATTTCTATGTATGTATCAAAAAAAAAAGGGCTAATGGAATCATGGCAGCATGATTCAACCAAATTGTAAAAAGAACTATCAGAACCGTGTAAGCCGGATCTATAAATGTTGTATCGTGAAAGATGTCAAATAACTTCAACAAAAGAAAAGTAAATAGAACCAAAAATATATAGCATCATAATTACGTAAGTACCCAGAGACTTAGTGGACACGGTCTTTAGACTGATGATACAAAGACAATGTCATCAGACTGATGATACATAGACAATGTGCTCAGACTAATGATACATAGACAAAATCCTCAGAATGATGATACATAGACAAGGTCCTCAGACTGAAGATGCACAGAAAAAGTTCTCAGACTGATGGTGGAGCTATAATACCTTTTTAGTGTTAAATAAAAATGATGCCTCTTGCATGTTTAGGAAATTCTAATTCCATAAATGACGTCATTGCAGTTAACTATCGGTATTAATGAAGTTATTTTTTTTTAAGTTTTTTTTTTTTTTTTACTCAATTTTGAGTTTTTTTTTTGTTTTAAAATAAAAATCAATTTGGCTAAGAAAAAAAAACATCAAACAAAATATAAAAATTATGACTATTGCATGTTTAGGAAATTATAATTCCATAAATGACGTCATTGTAGTTAACTATCGGTATTAATGAAGTTATTTTTTTTTAAGTTTTTTTTTTTTTTACTCAATTTTGAGTTGTTTTCTTGTGTTAAAATAAAACTCAATTTGGCTAAGAACAAACAACATCAAACAAAATACTGCTCATCTTGAAATGTCAAGAACAAACAACATCAAACAAAATATTTCTCATCTTCAAATGTCAAGGACAAACAACAACAAACAAAATACAGCTCATCTCCAAATGTCAAGGACAAACAACAACAAACAAAATACTGCTCATATTGAAATGTCAAGAACAAACAACATCAAACAAAATATTGCTCATCTTCAAATGTCAAGAACAAAAAACATCAAACAAAATACTGCTCATCTTCAAATGTCAAGGATAAACAACAACAAACAAAAACAGCTCATCTCCAAATGTCAAGGACAAACAACAACAAACAAAATACTGCTCATCTTGAAATGTCAAGAACAAACAACATCAAACAAAATATTGCTCATCTTCAAATGTCAAGAATAAACAACATCAAACAAAATATTTCTCGTCTTCAAATGTCAAGGACAAACAACAACAAACAAAATACAGATCATCTTCAAATGTCAAGGACAAACAACAACAAACAAAATACAGCTCATCTTCAAATGTCAAGGACAAACAACAACAAACAAAATGCAGCTCATCTTCAAATGTCAAGGACAAAGAACAAACAAAAAATACTGCTCATCTTTAAATGTCAAGGACAAACAACAACAAACAAAATACAGCTCATCTTCAAATGTCAAGGACAAACAACATCAAACAAAATATTTCTCATCTTCAAATGTCAAGGACAAACAACAACAAACAAAATACAGCTCATCTTCAAATGTCAAGGACAAAGAACAAACAAAAAATACTGCTCATCTTCAAATGTCAAGGACAAACAACAACAAACAAAATACAGCTCATCTTCAAATGTCAAGGACAAACAACAACAAACAAATACTGCTCATCTTCAAATGTCAAGGACAAACAACAACAAATACTGCTCATCTTCAAATGTCAACGACAAACAACAACAAACAAAATACTGCTCATCTTCAAATGTCAAGGACAAAGAACAAGAAAAAAATACCTCTCATCTTCAAATGTCAAGGACAAACAACAACAAACAAAATAATAATAATAATAATAATAAGTGGTCTTATATAGCGCGGTACCCCGGCCTAGGGCTGGGCTCACCGCGCTGTACATATATAGCAAAGAGGCATAATCATAATATTAAAATAAAATACAGCTCATCTTCAAATGTCAAGGACAAACAACAACAAACAAAATACAGCTCATCTTCAAATGTCAAGGACAAACAACAACAAACAAAATACAGCTCCTCTTCAACTGTCAATGACAAACAACAACAAACAAATACTGCTCATCTTCAAATGTCAAGGACAAACAACAACAAACAAATTCTGCTCATCCCTTTTCGCAAGCACAATGAATTTGTTGAAGCTTTCTATTTTTAAATTCTAACAAAATAACTATTTGTTAGCGCTCTTCTTTGGCCAACCTAATTTCCTCGCCTGAGATTTTTTTTTTTCAAATTAAACCAGGATGTTTTAGAAAGTTTGATGTCTAAAAATAAACATTTTTTTTCTGTATGATTACATAAGAAAAGAATTATTTTGTCTCTGAGGTTTCTTTTGAAAATAAAATGTTTCTATCCTAGTTCTAATTTTGGTTGATGGTATATCTATGTGTTGTTTTATTTATTTATTTTTTTTGCCTGCATGTCAAATGATTTTGTCTTTTGGTGTAATTAATATTTTTATCGTTGTTTTGCAGTCTTTGACCGTACTGGTTTTAAAGCATGAATAACCAGGAAAGCAGTATACTTGCTTTTAAACTTACACATGCTTGCCTTACTAATTGTGCAGATTTCAACTGACGGACAATTATTAGTACTGTTGTCTTCAGATTATATGTGATCACATTATATTATAAAACGAATATAAAACATTTTAAATAGCAATGGCATTTAAACTTTGCCTGCAATGTGAAGGGCACACATTCGGCGAAGAATATGTTGAAACAGTGCAACGTAAAAATGAAATACCACCACCTTTAATTATATAATACATTTTTTTTTTAAAAATTGAAATATTTAATTTATTTTTTATAAAATGAAGTAGGAACATATTTTGCGAGAAACATATCTATTTTTTTTTTAATTTGTAAAAGTTAAAATTAAGAAACAATTGATCATACTTGTTTTGTTTTTTTTTAAATACTTTTTAATGTTGTTATAAATACAACATAAATAAACGTCGACATCACATTTCTAACAAGCACAGCCACAATCGTCAATACCAGAGCAATAACTAGGACATTCATACATTTTATCACCAGTGTTCTATACTTTTTAATGTTGTTATAAATACAACATAAATAAACGTCGACATCACATTTCTAACAAGCACAGCCACAATCGTCAATACCAGAGCAATAACTAGGACATTCATACATTTTATCACCAGTGTTCTAACAATGATATCCATAAATGTCAAGACCAGTGTACTAACATGGATATCCATAAATGTCAAGACCAGTGTACAAACATGGATATCCATAAATGTCAAGACCAGTGTACTAACAAGGATATCCATAAATGTCAACACCAGTGTACTAACATGTATATCCATAAACATCAACTCCAGTGTACTAACAATGATATTCATAAATGGTAACACCAGTGTACTAACAATCATATTCTTAAATGTCAACACCAGTGTACTAGCCAGAAAGGTCACCAGTGTCATCGCCATTGTACTTTGAAAGTAAAAAATGACAACACCCGTGTAGTAATAATAACATTCATAAATTCCAAAACTAATGTACTAACGTGGACAGACATACTTTCTTAAATTATGATATTCACATGTTAAGGTAGCTATTAATATATAATGTACTCTAATGAAGTTGACCTTTGAAGTTTCAGGAGAGGGTGTCATTCAGTAATTTACAGCAAATGTTGTTTGCTTTTGTGTGTGTGTGGGGGGGGGTGGAGAGGGGACATCATTATAAGAATACGCTATTAAGGGGAAGTGAAATTAGCCAGGAATATAAATATCAACAGTCATAGTATGTTTGAAACCAAGGCTTTGTTGCAAAAAAAAAAAGGCAAGAAGAAATCATAAATTAATCTATCAGTCAAGTTCTTCTGCCTAAAGTACAGCAAAGACTGTCGATCTAAATCAATCTATCAGTCAACGTCCGTTGGCTTTAAATACAGCAAACACTATCAGTCTAAATCAAATAGTCAATCGAGGTTCGTCTGCCTAAAGTACAATCAAGGTTGTCAATGTAAATCAAACAATCAGTCAAGGTTCGTCTACCTAAAGTTATAACCACGACTGTCAATCTAAATAAAATTATCAGTTAATTATCGTTTGCCTAAAGTACAGTATTGTCTGTCAATCTAAATCGAACTATCAGTCAAGGTTATTCTGCCAAAAGTACAGCAACTACTGTCAATCTAATTCAAAATATCAGTCAATGTTCGTCTAAAGAACAGCAAAGTCTGTCAATCTAAATCAAGCTGTTAATCTAAATCGAACTATCAGTCAAGGTTATTCTGCCAAAAGTACAGCAACTACTGTCAATCTAATTCAAAATATCAGTCAATGTTCGTCTAAAGAACAGCAAAGTCTGTCAATCTAAATCAAGCTGTCAATCAAGTTTCGTCTGCCTAAAGTAAAGCCTAGAATCTCAATCTAAATCAAACTATTAGTCAGGGTCCGCTGCATAAGGTACAGTCAAGACTGGAAAATTATGACCGCTCTCGTACGTCACTCAATATTGTGAATATAATCTGGAGACTTCATTAGGATTTTACGAATGTGGTAGGATCCCAACATGATCAACAGTTTTATTATTCTTAGCATGTGTGATCATTTAATTATCTTTTGTAAAATAACAACCTGTGCATAGAAATACTTGAAAACATAAAAAAAAAATATTTACACAATAATCTTAAGTATCAATAACAACACTGAAATAATTATGATCACGTAATTTTAACTCATTAGTCGCTACTGGTACCAAGGCACATCATCCACATATGATTTTTCCTTGGAATATCCATATGGATGGACATAGGTGATTTTCTGTCAGAGGAACAAACTTATCTGCTAAAACAAAATCCCAGGCCTGGTGATTTCACGGGGTCACATGGCAGCAGTATTTTAATTGGTAACAACACTTTGGATTTTAAGGTCTGCCTTGGCAAGTTCCGACCCAAATATGCCCGACCCCCCCTAGGCACTCTAGAGTTTTGGCACTTGTTTTGAAAGGCTTAATATTGAAATCCTAATTACATAAATAGCAATTTTAAAAAAAAAATCTTTACTTGCACATCTTATTCTAGAACGATTGATTTAAACACAAACAGAAAGAGTTTTAAAATTATACAAATATCATTTTGTTTAGGTTCTTATATTTCTATAATTCTATGAGTTTCGTAAACTATTATGTAATAATATATTATTTAAGTTTTTTTTTTTTTTTAAATTCTTGAAAGTTTTCAATGAATGTTGAAGATTCTACAAATTATTTTACTTTTAAAAATCAAATCTCTACAAGAAGTTTTACGTGTAAATTGTTTCATCTTGACACAATGTGGTAAACATCGGTTTGTAGCCAAAACAGGGTAAACAAAGGCTCTGTTGGCATAACATGGTACACAGTTGCTCTGTTGGCATAACATGGTACACAGTTGCTCTGTTTACATAACATTGTAAACATAGGCTCTGTTGGCATTCCATGGTAAACAAAGGTTTTGTTGGCATAACGTGGTTTACATATAATTTTTTTGGCATAACGCGATAAACATAGATTTCGTTATTATAACGTGGTAAACATAGGGTTTGTTGGCATTACGTGGTAAACATATGTTTTGTTGTCTTAATGTGGTAAACATGTTTTGTTGTCTTAACGTGATAAACATATGTTTTATTATTAAACTACTTTTATTTCTAGGTCCATGTGGATAAGTCTTGTAAAAGTGTATCGCCTTCTCGTCTCTAGGGATACCTTTGCATGATTTGATGACCTGCCTGTTTCTAGAGATAACTCTCGTATGATTGTATCACCTATGTGTATCTAGGGGTAACTCTTGTATGACTTAATCACCTGCTAGTGGTAATGCTCATCAATCCAGCTGTAAAGTTGCGGTGATTTCTCACACTCTGACAAATACGGCAATATGCAACCAGACTTTATATTGATAGGACATGATCAAAATAGTCATTGTCTGACATATCACTTTCCACAGACAACGAATTCAGACCGAAACATTTGCAGTGACAAGAGGGTTCAATACAAGAATCCTAAGTAATTGTATCTGTATTAATTAGTCTTTAAAACATCAACATCAAATGGAAATAGAACCTTATTAGTCTTCACCACACAAACAACCGATGTAAAGATAACCTTATTAGTTTTCACCACACAAACAACCAATGTCAAGATAACCTTATTAGTCTTCACCACACAAACAACCGATGTAAAGATAACCTTATTAGTCTTCACCACACAAACAACCAATGTAAAGATAACCTTATTAGTCTTCACCACACAAACAACCGATGTAAAGATAACCTTATTAGTTTTCACCACACAAATAACCAATGTAAGGATAGCCTTATTAGTCTTCACCACACAAACAACCAATGTAAAGATAACTTTATTAGTCTTCACCCCAGTCGGCCCAAAGTTGTCTGGCTAGCGTTTAGGTTGCGCACATATATCTCTCAAACACAAATTAAAATCGGTATTATCATATAAAACATATTAAAATATACTTTTACCAAAAAGTTATGTCCAATAACAAACATTTCATAACTTCATGACTATTCTTAGATATGATGAATGTTTAGATAAATTAATCTTTAATTGGGCAACATGTGGTACATTTTAGAGTGGGCCCTTGAGATATCGAGGAGGAGAAAGAAGTATAGATTTGTTTAAATATTAAATCGTAGATGTAAATGAGAGAGAGGGGGTGGGGTGGGGCATTATCTGCCTTAAATAAAAGCAACCACGTTAAACTGATGACAAAACTATTTATTTAAAATAAAAAATAATCTCGAAAAATTAAGAGAAGGATTTCATTTTCTTACGCCGGCGAAGGACATATTTTATGTCACATACTCACTTGTCATAGACAGTGTCTTGCATGTTTGCTTGGCTGCTTGGCTGCTTGGTGAACTTACCATTCATTTTTTTATTTTGCATCCCTATAGGAAGGGATCGAATTAGAACGCAATCTCGTGTTCAATCAATCTGGAACTTACCAACGCCCTTTGGTTAAGCTTTTGAATTAAATTTAAATTTATTGTATCAATTTTATCTCATTGTTTCCTTAAAACAACATAAGCAAGTGAGAAAAAATACAATCTCGGTGTGGGGACAATTTTTTTTTTTTAATTTTATTGTAAATATTTTTTATTTTAACGATTTTTCTTTACAAATTAAAATATGTCTCACATAATCTAAGACATATAACTCTCTATATATAAATACATAAAAGAATAAATAATTATTTCCCTTTTATACAATTTTGTTTGCATATCCTTTTCTACTTTTGTTTTTAATATGTAAGAAAAGAAATTCAATAAAATTAAATTATGCAACAGTAATAAACTGCATTTGTGAAAACTCTGATTTAATTATATTTTTAGTGTATATTTTGTTTGTTGGAAAAGCATGTTTAAAAAAAAATAGTATTATTCTTTATTTATGTTACTATCTTTGTAAACGTACATAGTGAGTTGTGAGACAACGAAGTCGATCATTTTACTTTAAAACTTGTAATACTTTAAATATATTTAAAATGAACATGTACATTATATTGTTTTAATCTTAACTATCACATCGTTTAAATATTGTTTAGTATATATTGTTTACTGCCATTAAGTACATGTTGTTTTCTTGAGTTTTAAAGACAGACACTTTGTGGTCAATTTGTTATTTAGTTATCTTAGAACTTCATTACATCTTAAACAATGTGAAGTAAGTTAATTAAAAACTCTAAGCATGGTCATGTATTTACCCACCCGGTAGGCTACGACCAATATATTTAATTTAATTATAGAGACATAATGCACTCTTATTGATTTCCAAGCTAAGAAGATTTGTACAAGAACAGTACGAGTTAAAGAGATACATAGACGCACTATATTACAGGGGCGTAGCTAAGGTTTGTGACACCTAGTGTTGTAAACTGGTGGTTTCATCCCTTCAGCTCCCCCTGACCTACATGATACATTTTTTTTGTTATAATCGATTTACAGTCTAACAATGAAAAGGTGAAAACAATTGTAGGTCATGAAATAAATATATTTCAGATCTGTATCAACGTTAATTAATAGATTTTTAAAATTAAATTTACTTTTTTTAAAATGGTCCTTTCCAGGTCTTCACAGCTGCACATTGTCAATAACTTGATCACAATCAATACCCTACACCGTATCACGTTCAAATGATAGTAGAACCAGAACAGATAGTCGTGACTCTTTCATTGATGATGTTAAATATTTATTCTGCCATTCTCTTCTTAAACTTTACTCAACCCTCTACCGACCTTCCATAACTGTCTGATTTTACAATGTATCAAGTGACAGCACTTTTCGTACAGAAACAATCGTAAGGCATTCAGGTTTATCCACACGTTTTTTGAATAGTAAGAGTCAAGCTTTTAGTCTGCAGATTCTTGCTGTGTAAGTCTAACTTCTAATTTCACAACAACACAGTCATTCTTTGTCTTTTTACTGAAACCATCATCTAACATCACTACAACACAGCCATGCATGATCTTATTACTGAAACCATTGTCTAATTTCACTATAACAAACACAGTCATACATGATCTCATTATTGAAACCATTGTCTAACTTCACAGCACAGTCATACAGATCTCATTACTTACAACAAAGAGGATTTTTTCATTATCTTGCATAGCATCATTTGTCTGAAACTATTCACTCTGTACAAACAAACGGTAAATGTAATGTGCTATGGATACCCGAGACTTGCGTGTTTGAATATATTTATGTCTGAACTGCTGTCATCCTACAAACTATTTTATAACACGTGTTTTATCTCCATCTGCTTCGGGAGCTGTGAATGAATGACACATTGTAATACGATTATTTTTTTAGTGAAGAACGACTTTGGGGCTGCTAGGTAACGTCATGGGCAAAGTACTCTCAACAGATCTAACTATCGGGGTTGGGTGGGAAGACTTTAATGTCAATTCTCTCTGGCTGTTGTAACACAGATGGGAGTGCATGATTGCAAGTATGTAAAAGCAGTCTTTGACTCGCGTTAGAGTGTCGTGAGGCTTTAGTTTATCGTAGGATGAAGGCAGAATACAATTACATTATATGGGAGCCAATTCAACTGTGGGGCGTCATCAATAGAAGTTTAAGGGATGGGCGAGTGTCACCAAATGGAGTTACTTAACTGACCGCCAACTGCAGTCCGTACAAGACTCCTCTTTCCTGTGTTTTAAGACTCTGACATAGACATAGTTTGTGCAAGATTTTGCCGCAGTTAGCCATCGTTCCATATGTAAAAGCTTTTTGGAAGTTTGAGTTGTTTGACTGTTTGGTATCATAAGTAGATACTAAGTTATATTTAAAGACTACAGTAAGTAATTAGGTTGAGCTTTGCAGATATAATATAGTGTAGTTGATTTCTTTAAATATTAATAGCAATATTGACCATTTATTTTAGACTAGTTGAGATTAATCAATGCAAAAGTTCGGCCTCGTTGACAGTAAAGGAATGACTACACAGAGCGACGACGAGACGTAAGAAAGATCCAGATAAAATCCTTGCTGATGGAAAAGACACTTAGGGAGAAGAGAAGGGATCTTTCCAAGAATAAACTATAAAGAGGTGTAGCGTCTTGCTTGAAACATAAGTTATAATTATTTGTATTGGCTCATCATTTTTTTTTGCATAGTTAAATTTATGGGACAGCCATCAATATTTCATAGCACATCATTCAGTGCTTCATATCATGTTTCATAAATAATTCATAGGGTATATGTTCGATATTTAATAGCACATTAAATAATTTATTAAAATAATTAATTAAGTGTCGTTACTTTAAGCTAAATTTAGGAATTATTTCGTTCATTGTATTGTTGTTGTGTTTCCTTGGCACATTAAAACAAGATGGTGTCAGAGGTAGTGTAGAGATTTGAGAAAGTGTTACTGAAAATAAGGGAGCTCGTGACACTATAGGCGTTCTAACGATTGGGCTTAGATTAGCAATTAATATACAGGGGGGGGGGGGAGGCACTAGTCATTCACTGTGTACTATTTAAAAAGCAATTAATTTATTGTTATTGAAGTAGAGGGCTCAAAGAATAGCATTTAAATATAAATACTATTATTTTGAAGAGTTACATTACATTTGTTTTCACTTTAGTAATCTTGGTTTTTGAAAATCCAACTTCCGGTACTAATTAGGGAGATTGTGTAGAGGGCTCAAAGAATAGCATTTAAATATAAATACTATTATTTTGAAGAGTTACATTACATTTGTTTTCACTTTAGTAATCTTGGTTTTTGAAAATCCAACTTCCGGTACTAATTAGGGAGATTGCTTAAGTGTTTCACACAAGTCCATTATTGTGTCCTTTTTTTCATATGTCCTGTCTCCTTAGGAAGGCTCTTATTCGAAATATACTCCTCATAGTGTCCTTGTTCTTAATTCAAGCTTTCACTTACCTTCTTTTGCATTTTTCCCCTCTATTTTGTTTTTTGTTTTTTTTTGTTTTTTTTAAAAGAAGGTTTAAAGCTAATATTTTTGTTACAAGGGAAAAAAATCGTTTTCTTTCACCACATCATTAATTTCCAAATCAGTAAGGATTTTTTTTTTTAAAATAATTCTTTTGTGTACAAAACAAATATATGTCTAATGTATATAAAGAATTCTTGAGCATATAGTCCATTTATTTGATTTTAACGTTAATTTTGACATTCTTTTTATTTAAATAAAAACTTTCGTTTTATAACTCCAAAAGTACTATAAATATCATTAAATATGCTTAACCACGGGTCGCTTGGAGAAACTCATTCTTTACAAGTGGATTTTATGGCAAGCATTAAGTCCACTTGACCTCGCTCCCTGTATCCAGGGACATTATTCAAAAGCAATAGTCAGTGTGGTGCAATTGATGTTTTTGCTAATTATTTATGAAAATATTATGTTAATACTTCATACTTGTATGGAGGAAACGCTAAAATAATCTGCCCAGCCAATCTCATTTCCTTTCTCCCGTCTATATCCTTACCCATCAAATCCCATCTCTTCCGTGATTGATCAGAAAGGACAATACCTCAGCCCCCCCCCCTTTCCATTTCATATATAACTTAGTAGCTGTGGCGTTGCAAGGAATGATGTCACACGATGCGGGAGAAATTGTTTCTCCTCCCCCCCCCCTCCCCCGACCTCTATGATTTATTTTATTTGGTTAAAATAAGTACATAGCATGACAATGAAAGGAATAAATCAAATAAATGAAAGGTTCAGAGGTCAAAAGTTAAGAACTGTAACGTTAAGTTATAGTCATCTTAATATTGCATTGACTTTTTTAAAAATGTTGATTGACCTGTTCTTCAAAACTGCAAACCAGTCAATGATTTTATCAAACTCATTATCATTGACTGAATCACTTTAAATTGATATCAAAGCCAGACCAGAAAGCCTTGACTGTCCCATGATTCTTCGTAAATACTTCTTGACAAGTCTTCGGTTAGAAAAGCTCTTCTCACATGAAGCAACAAACAAACAGATAGTAAGATACATTTGAAGGCTTAGCCAGAGTCTTGAAAGAATTTGTGCGGTTTTAAGAAACGTTTAAAAATCATTTAGTGGGTAGTGCACAACCATACCTTTGTACATCATTGCAATCTGACATGGTATCAAAAAAATTAGTATTAAAATTGCCGCTTGTGTGTAAGAGTGAGGGCAATTCTGAGCCTGACTGCATGACCACTTTCAAAATGAAGATAGTCAACAAGGATTTTCTAAAATAAAAATTGAAAATTCATTCTCCCTAAAATAGCATCTTCCTTCTCATCAATATTTTTTTTTTATATTGCATACTCCTGCCTACTGTTTGAACACATTTTAACCTTCAAAGTCTTCATGGAGAAGATTAAGTGTTTGTTCCTGGACTAAGTGATTCCAAACGGTTCATAGAGTTGGCTTTTCTTGTTGACATTACACAGGAGCTGAATTTCCTCAACAAGAAGATACAAGACCAAGGGTAGTTTGTCAGTGTTGCCTAAGACAATGTCAGGGCATTCTGCACAAAACTTGATGTGATCTAAGACACTGTCATGGCATTCTGAGCAAAACTTTTTATGATCGAACACAATGTCAGGGCATTTTTACAAAACGTGTTATGATTTTTAAAATAAACCTCTACCATTTTACAAAATGCAAAGTACTCACAGACTCGGGAACACCATTTAGTAATAAGTATTTTGGGTAAACTGCAACGTTACGGGAATAATTTGATCACACCCAGCACCGAAGCTATTTAATCTTTTTGGAGCCCCTGCGGGTGCGAATAGCCATTTGCGGGCTATAGGTAAATTGTATAGGAGCGCATTCGGAAATTTTATTTAAAAATCTCACTTAATAAAAAACGAATCAACGAAACTTAGAGCTTTGGCGAAAATAGACAATATGACGTCATATGCGTATTAATTTGGAACTTATTAATTTTAATTTTATTTCCCAATATTAACTACCCACTAAAAACTCAATTTAAAAAAAAAAAACACACTAGTGTTATTTTTTTCCCCAAAATGTGATTGCGGTGTAATTCTGTGATCATACTATTTAATTATTGTTTTCCATAACATTTTATCTTTTATAAAATTATTAAGATAGATGATTAGTGGTTACTGTAAATGTATTTGTAATTTCTTCCAATAATACTTATACTTTTACTAAAATAAAACCGTACGTATGATTGTTGCGCGGTTAAATTAATTAGATTCAGTTAAATAATATAAAATATATATGCTCGTTCTTAAGAATCTGAACGTATTTAAATCTTTACTTTTCTTTGGCGTTACGATTCGCCTAGCTTTTTTTTAGATAATATGATTTATTTTACCACCTTTATGGTAGCCACCTGTGTCGTTAAAAAAAAATTCTTACGTAGCAAGCCTTAACAGCTAAAAATAATCGTAAACACATTTGAAAATACAACTCTTTCCTAGCGTTTGCTTCCATGGTTGTGCATATAAGTCAATCTCCTGTCTACGAACAATTATGTTTTAAAATACACGGGAAAATTAATCACAAAATCTCTCAACTATACAATAACATTTCTACCCCTCCATGGTATGGACGTCATTACGTGTTAGACACAGCACAAGCAACTAAAGTACGCTTACAAAATAAAATAAAATCTTTCCATGCAGTGAAATTGTCCTTATCCAGCTAGACTCCATGCTCTGAATCACCAACCCTTTTCCCTCAATCATATAAGCATCTGTAGGGAATTGTTAAGGGTAATCCAAAGGCATCTGTACGAATGGTTTTCAAGGAAAGTCCTGGGCCTGATCTACGACGATACAATGTCTCGACATGTCACACCGATGGTGCGGCGATTTATGTGTGTTGAAGATGTCGAACCCAAAGCCTCATGGGACATGTACATCTATGCAAGAGTCAACGCCTGTAAGCATATTTAAAGTGCAATAGAAATAGCGATATTATGGTTAGAGCCAACCTTATTTCCGTAGGGGGACGTTGTTGGCACAAAATCTTACAACATGTTTAGGATAAAATAATAAGAGTCAACGCCTGTAAGCATATTTAAAGTGCAATAGAAATAGCGATATTATGGTTAGAGCCAACCTTATTTCCGTAGGGGGACGTTGTTGGCACAAAATCTTACAACATGTTTAGGATAAAATAAAAAGCAGGCCAACCAGGCTTACGCAATGACAATTCTATGTGTACAGATTAGCAATGGTGAATGTATTTAGTATGTGGCATTCCAGCGGCAACCTATTCCAACAGAACATCCTAGATGCGTACGTTAAAATAGAGGGCGCACGTCTCAATTAACTCAGATTACATCAACACGATCTTCGCGTGGAAAATACAACGGGCTAATAGACGCACATCAAGCAAATGATGAAAATAATAACGTACGAGTAGGCAAAACAATCATATTACCGTCCACATTTCCAGGAAGTCTCAGATACATGCAACAAAACTATCAGCATGCCATGTTCATAGTACATACAACAAAACTATCAGCATGCGATGGCCACAGTACGTACATTAATCACTTTCACATGTAATCCTTTTTGTGGAAGGAACTTATGCAAGCATTGCCCGATACCCAAAGACCGGAGCACAGACTTGATATTCCAGTACTTGTCTTTTGTATTAAGCTGCAGGAATTACTAAGAAGCATTCTAAGAAAACATGTTTTGGAGGATGTTATTGTTTACATTTACGCAATCGAATTTCAGAAGCGTGGCCTTCCACATGCCAACATGCTGTTAATTCTTTACGGTAATTCTAAAATAAGAACCAAAGATGACATTTATAAATAGATCACAGCTGAACTTTAAAAAAACCCTTTCGTGAACCTCAAGTTATTTGAAATTGTTACTAAATGTTTGGTTCATGGAATGTTCCCAAAAAAACCACCCGAGTGTCCGTCAATAACCCTTGATGAGCAGAGAAATAAAGGAGCCCATCCACCACAAGAAGGAGGCCATATACCACAAGAAGAACATGTTTAAGATTAACGACTGGATGAGCAGAGAAATAAATGAGGCCATCCACCACAAGAAGAACATAATGTTTAAGATTAAATATCAACAGTTCCTTAAAGCTTTTACAAAATATTGAACTATAAAATATCTCAGAGTTAAAAAAATAAAAACAAAAAATCAAAAAAGTATTCCTTACTTAACTTAAAACTAAAAGACGTGTTGTGCAAGTCTAAAGCAAATGACAGGATATACTCATAAGCGAGAATGCTTATGTGTTGAGGACGTGAAGAAATTGTCACCGATTTAAATGCCTTTTATTGTCATTTTGACAGTCTGGACTTTGGAAGAGTACACAATGAGATTATGAATTCATGTAAATATGGCAGTAATACTTTCTTTATTTGTTCACCGAAAAGGGAATGTAAACAAGTGGACGCAGCCAAGGCCTCGGTGCCAGACAAATTAGTTGTCGGCTCATTAAACTATGTTCAGAGCAGCTCTCCTAAATTGTTTGTTACATATTTAATAAAACTTATGTAACTCACACAATACCAGCAATGTGTAAAGCTGCAGAACTCATACAAATTCCAAAGAAAAATAATTGAACATGCAACAATATTTTACGACCCATTGCACTTACCTCTATTGTAATGAAATATTTTGAACAAATAATTATGTAAGAAATTTTGAATGAAGTACAGCAAAAACTTGACCTACACCAATTGTCTCACAAACCTGCCAGAAGTACAGATGATGCATTCTTACTTATTTTTGGAGAGACTTTACAATCATCTAGACCAGTGGTTCTCAACATTTCTAATGCCGCGACCATTTTATACAGTTTTTATGTATCGGCGACACACATCCATAAAATTATATATGTTGCTACTTCATTGCTTTAATTTTTCTTCTGTTATGAATCGTAATGTTAATTTCTGATATTGTAGAGAAATCAGTTCTCACTGCGTGGCTGTTAATAAGTTCAATGAACTCCTCTTGTGTTGACTCAGGAAGATCTTCAACTTTGACTGTGTAAGGGCTTCTGGCAAGTGCTAATAATGGGTTGTCAAATACGATTAAATATCGTCTGCAACCATGTGCAAGTATTTCTTCACAGAATGTATCATCGCAATCCCTTTGTTTTGTTCAATATAATATTCCTTTAAAAACATATAAGATAGGGAACATGTAAATTTTATTGTCATACATTTTTTGTGTGCCAAAGCTGGAGTTTCATTTACATTAATCCAATCAAAACTAGAAAATGGATTAATTTACAAGACATACAAACAAATTTAGAAGCTTTGCTGTCAAAGATACCAACTTTTTAAAAAGTAAAGTTGACGTAATCAAGAAAGACAAATTGACACTGGTGGCAAGTACCACAAACAAAACGTAGCAACCGCTGAAGCTTCAGATTTGGTGGCACTCAGAATCACCAGAGCTATGAAACCTCAAACAATTCCTCAGGAATTACTGTTGACAGCGGCCAAATACATTGCTGGCCTTATGATCGAAGACGAATTTGTGACGAAATTGAGTGGAATTTTATTGTCCAACGACACTGTCCGCAGAAGAGTAGATGACATGTCTGTTGACTTATCTTTATCAGGTAATCCAGGAAATTAAATATGCTCCACTCCCAATATTAAGTATCCAGCTTGATGAATCTACGTTTTAGGAATTACACATGTGTTTATGATTGTGCTCCGGCAAAAAAAACTGTGTGCTGTTTATTTATGTCTGTCAATTATGTTTTTTATTGATTTTTCAATGTTTGCCATGTGTCTGTGTTTGTTTGAGTCTGTTTGTTTGAAAAAAAAATCCACGTATCCTAAGACTATATTTCCTTACGATTTCTATAGGGTAATCTAGTCTATCTTTCAACCTACATATCCACATAATTTCAGATTTATTTATGTTTATTTTATCGGCTTTGCTTAACTTGATTTCGTTAAACAAATATATTCAAAACATAAGTTAAGAAAATATAATGACATAATAATACATTCAAATAATGTGTTTATCATTCCAATTCATTTAGACATCAAGTTAAATAATTCATAATAGAAACAAATTTAGTTTACACCATTTTAATGTAAAATGTTTGTTCTGTTAAAACTTCGGAAAATGTGGTTTATAATTATTTTAGTTTTAATCTGTAAATATATTGAATGATTTATTTTCATAAAAAAAATATAATAAAAAAATAAAAAAATAAAAATATTTAGTGAATTAACCTTTTAAAGGGATTGCTCAACTGTCTGTGAGCCTTACTCTTAAAGATACATTGTAAATGAAAAGAAAAAACTTTTTCTAACAGATAAAAAAAAATGTATCTAGATGGCATGTCATCTACTTAACTAATAAAATGTATAGTTTCATTTCATGCGTATAACAATTTAACTTAGTATACCCTATTTTAATAATAAGTCTTGGTAGATCTAAACAAGAGACACACCTATAGAAATGTAATAGTGGAGTTGAGGCAGACATAAGTAATTAAAAATACGGTTGATGAGTTTATGCCACAGCAAACGTGTGTGATGATTGTGCAGAAAGTTGTTAAGAAAAGTTTTTAACAAAAAAAAGGAACACATATAGATGTATGGATATCCTGTTTATTATAAGTAAAGTTGTTGATGTATAGTTATACGGTAATATTGAAATAGAGTTTGTATTTTTTTAGAGTTAATTGACTAGGTCATACTAATAATTTGAATAAGGGAGGGAGGGCTATTGTCCTCTTTGGTGAAGGACGGAAGAAATGGGACAAGAAGAGCAGGGATAAAGGTGGGGAAAAAAGATGAGAGGAGATTATGTAAGCAATTCCTCCTGATAAGAATGGCTCGATTTCAAGAGTTATCCCGGTTGTACCTATATGTGGTTTTAAAATAGAATATATTATTTGTTTCTCAAACCTTTTTTGGGAAGATCATGATACATACCACTCTGTTAACTACGTGTATTTAGTAATGCCATTCCTTTTTTTCTGCTTACTATATCTTTTTATTCTCAAATATTTGAAAATCCATATAATAGTATCAGTTTCTAAAGGAACATTTGTCTTCTCCACAAGTTATAAGGGTAACGTGTATGCAAAGGCTGATAGCAATTTAGACACAACTTGAATGAAAAGTGTGTTAAAAACTTAACATACTGCAGAAATATGACTGTGGTGTATGACATGGCATGTAGTAATATAAATACGACTTTAATCAAATTTGTGGGTACCAATTAATATCCTACTGCAATTTTACCTTAGTGAAATCACAAGGCGTATATATTTTTTTTTGTAAGGTAAGCTTGTTCCTTGGAGATAAATCAACCTATTATAATATTATAATATTGAAAGGAAATAGCATAATGTTGATGATGTGGTTTAGCACCAGTAGCGACACCTGAGTTTACATTATGGGATTTCGATTATTAAAGTTGTGTAATTTATATGTAAGATATTCAACGTTAAATTGTTTAAGTATTTTTATTGTTCATTCAATAGAGGTAATTACATAACACAATTCTTAACCATATCTTGTAGACTCTGTATTATTTTTTGACTATCGAGTGGTTTACAAAATCACTCATGAATTGACAGTCTCGGCTGTACTTTACACAACGTAATCTTAACTTATAGTTTACATTGACAGTGTTTGGCTGTACATTACGGAAAAAAACATTTACTGAAATTGAGCTTTACATTGGCTGTGTTGGCTGTACTTTAAGCAAAAAGAGCATTGGCTGACAGTTAGCTTGTCATTGACAGTGTTGGATTTCCTTAAGGCAGAATAACGTTTACTGTTAGTTCGTGTTAGATTGGGTGTCTCGGCAATACTTTTTTTTCCTAATAAGGTTTCATTTCTAACATGCTCTGTCAGACTGGTGTATTCTTATGTGCACAGCTATTGACCATTCCCGAAATGGTGTATTCTTATGTTCGCATCTTTTGGAACAACTTTCCGACTGGTTTATTCATATGTGCTCAGCTATTGGCACTTTCCCAAATTGTTTATTCTTAAGTGCACAGCTATTGTAACATTCCCTGACTGGTGTATTCAACAGCTGCCGTCCTCACAAGAATCTTCTTAACTGCGTGTTAAGACCTGGATTCAGACATAACTCGTACAATTTTTTGTCACATAAATCCAGGGTGTCTAATGTAAAAGTTTTTTAGAATGTAGTGATGCGTGACTGATCGATATGTGAAATGGATGCTTTTTTATATTTCGAAGACTGCAGTAAGTAGTTAGGTCGATCTCTGCAGATAACACATAGTATAGCTCATTTGTTTATATATGTCAGCAATATTGAGCATTTCTTTTAGGCTAATTGTGTTAAATCATTGCAAGAGGTTGGCCAATTTAACAGTGAACGGATGCCAACGAATAGCGATGCCGAGACGTATGAAAGA
Organism: Lymnaea stagnalis; assembly: GCA_964033795.1. Lineage (NCBI taxonomy): Eukaryota > Metazoa > Mollusca > Gastropoda > Lymnaeidae > Lymnaea > Lymnaea stagnalis. The sequence continues at coordinate 21,706 of CAXITT010001331.1, read as the reverse complement.
TCAAAATAAAACTCTTGTCGACAGAAGAGACCCTTAAGTAGAAGAGAAGCGACAGGTGCAAAACTAAACTATAAAGAGGTGCAGAGTCTTGCTTGAAACATAAGCTTGATTTATTTGTATTGCGTCTTCCTTGTGCTTCGCATATGTTCATTGAATAAACATATTTATGGGACAGCCATCTCCATTTCATATCATTTCATAGCATATCTTATAAAGTGCTTCGAATCTAATTTCAAAAGTATATCATGGTGCAATTGTTTGATATCTATTATCATATTAGATAAAAATGTAAAAAAAAAAATAAAAAAATTAGGTCTAATAACTTTAAATAATTTGAGTTTTCATTTTCTTGATCGTATTCTGATTTCGTGTTTCTTTGGTGACATTAAAACAATGTTGTGTCAGAGGTAGTGTAGAAATTTGAGAAAGTGTCACTTAACATAAAGGAACTCGTGACACCATAGGGTTCCTAATTATTTGATTCATTGAGCTTAGATTGTCAATCACTTTATAAGGAGAGCCCGTAGTCAGGCACTATGTCTACAAGTTAAAAAGTCACGTGTTTATTGTTATTGAGGTAGCCAGTTCATACATTAACATGACAGTAAAAATTATTTGTTTTTGAAGAGTTATATTTTACAATTTCTGTTCACTTCTGTAATCTTGGTTTTGGAAAATCCCACTTGAGGATTTGCAATGGCGATTACTTAAGTGTTTAACTCGTCTCAATTATTTTGTCCTATTTTCATCAGCCCTGTCTGCTGAGGAGGACTGTTAGCCGAAATATTATTGTCTTATTGTCTTAGTTCTAAAATCAAGCTTTGACATACTGAAACAATCACTATATCTTGTAAAAATAAACAGATGCGTAGTGACTTAAATGATAAGGACACATACTGTAATTTATTGACACAAAATCATAATAAAAATAGTTCATATTTGAAATGCGAGAAAATACTCACGCGGAACATACTTAACTCGAAAAAAACTTGAAATGTAGCTTCTCGGGAAACTTCTTTACTTGGTGAAGTCTTATCACACTACAAATCTTCGCTTAAAACATAAACTATTTCTGCTCAAACTTTCTACACAAACTTCGTGAATTTAATGGTCATCATTTTTCTCCAAGGCCCAAAATTCTGTAAATATTACATACATAATAATTCTCATATTACTTATTATATCTCCCATATAATTATATATGCGACACTTCATCTTGTTCTATTATATATGTATATAAAGATAATATATATATATATATATATATATTATATATATATATGTATATATGTATATATATTTAAATGCATATATTATAGATATATTTGTTGTTCTTGTTTTTTTTAAATTATTTCTGTTTTTCTACAGTGGGTTCAAAGCTTATAAATGTTTTTCAATTGAAACAATCGATTTCTTTTTCTATACGTTTTAGTCCATATAATTAAGGATTCTTGGAATAAATTTTAACGTTGTTTTTGCAGTAGAGTTTTACGTAAACACGTAAATCCGTTTTTTTAAAAAAAAGGGATGCAACGAGACCTTATATTGACAATAACATTAATTTGTTTATCTTTCATTTTTCTACATAAATAAACCTTTACTTCTATTTTATAAAGAGAAACATATATAGATAGCATTATTTATGCTTTACCGGTGGTTTCCTTAATTCTGCCATTATGCTGTTGACTAGTGGATTATGTCTCATAGTCTTGAATTCGTTTCGTTCCTATATATAGGAATATAATGCAAATGAATAAGTCAGTATGCTGAAATTGTATGCCCACAAATTAAATACGAAAATAATATTTTAAATATATGTAGTATATCAATGAGAGAATTATCGTATTCAATCCTTACTTGTATAGACGAAACGTTTAAATAAACTCATCTGCCTAACTCATGTCTGTACTTACACGTCACTGGCTACTTTTCATGTCTCTTCTCTTCTGTCGCCCTCTATAACCCAACACTAACTAATTTTTTTGGATGATCTAACAGCAGTGACGTCGAAGCTAGAGTTTGTGTAACCACATGCGGAACACTCGTGGTTTAAAATCCCCCCCCCCCCTTCCTTTTATGACTATATGATGGACTTCTTCTTGTTAAATTAGTACTATAATGAAAAGAAAGTTACAAAGTAATTAAAGGTCACGATGTAAGTGTATATATGACTTGTAAATACGTTATGTGACAATTATTTGTACATTATATCTACTTTATTTAAAAGTTTCTTCTACTGGTCTTAAAAGCTTCAAATAGGTCAATTAGTTTATCAAAATTATTATCCTTGACCGCATCATTTTCAGTTGATAGTAGAGCCAGATCAGATAGCCTTGACTGTCACGTGGTGTATCGTACATAGTTAATGATGTCTTCGTTTTGAGAAGGTCCGGTTTGACGAATAAACAGGCCTACAGATCGTAAGAAAAAGTATATGGCTTATCGACATATTGGAAAAGATTCTAAGTAGTTTCATTCAGCTATGCATTTCAAAACATGAAATACTGATCAGTCCATCACCTATTTTGCCTCACTCAGCTATGAATTTCAAAACATGAAATACTGTCCAAATGAATCTGATACTGCCAAGAAAATTAACTTGCTCAAGTAGATCAACGTGTCAACATACACAGCATGTAAAAGACATTGTGCTGTAGGACAATTTCTGGATTTTGATATATTTGGTTTAAATGTCATTTTTCCATTCACTATGTGAAGGCACAATTGTAGGCAAACAGTAGATCGAGAATTTGATAACATTAAATAGAACACAAGTCCATCCATTTTACAACATGCGAACATTGTATAGGCGAAGAGAATTGTTGAACGTGATTATCTCAAAATGTGTATTTTGCGACTGAAGTTCTTTTAGCACTAAAGTCTTCGTATGGTTTTAAGCAGTCATGGGGGAAACCGATGCTAAGCAAAATACTGAACAAGCCACTACTTTTAAGGAAGTATCAAATGTATTTTTGTATGCATATGAGATATAATAGTTCATACCAAGTATATGTATTTTTCAAACATAGTTAATGTATTATCTATGCATATTAAACATATTTTACATACATTTTTGATCGATACTTTGATAGGAAATAGGTCAATTAGCCGTCCGAATAGTTGGCCAGTAAGAAACACACGTTTAATTTATTATTTCATTGATCTTCCTTTGGCAGAAGTAAAAACATAAACTGAGACATATAGAAATGTATCACTTATTTTAAAGTACATCTATTTTTCTTTTTAAATTTTTGCACTATATTTCGGTAATCAATTTGTCCTTGGAGACATGTTTTTACAAGTTTATTTAGTTGGGAAATCAAAAACAGTGCAGTACGACTTGCAATTTAGTAGTTATATTTTTAAAAAATCACTTTAAAAACATGTATATCAGGTATAACTGGCAAGAAGTAAAACAACTCTAAACATTAAGGGAACATTTTTATTTTACAAAATATCTAAGAACATTTTAAGTTTTAAAAAATATGTTTGTTCTAAGTTCACGTGTAAAGTAACGAAATGTTGTTTCATTTATTATTATTTTATTTTAATATTAGAAAATACAAGTCAAAGTTTTCGTTAACTATTCCTATTTTTAACGTTGCTTCCTTACATGTAAGGATATAAATGGAGGAGAATCAATTTTAAGATAAGGCCATCATTTTTCTTTCCTTTTTGCCTTGAAAAACAGGAACAACATTATGTTGGGATTGGCACTGAGGGCTGAACAAGTTGAAAAAATGTTTTGTCATCAGCATCGAGTCTATGTGCACATTTTCAGCTCAATAGTTTGATGGGAAGATGGTCAATTAGCCGTCCAAATCGTTTGCCCGTAAGAAACACAAGGACAAAAGTGAAATTAACATAAAGGATGTAAAAGGTAACCTTGCCTTGACATTATCCTTCATCCGTCTTGAACTTTAAAATATTATATTCTACATTTGGAATATATCATTTAGTACATATAAACAAAATCAGGGCCGCTACCCTAACCTAACACCAAACGGAAGATTATCAAATGGTTATACTCATTCAGAAGCTTACTAATTATTTCACACACATTGAAATGTCGCTATATTTTTTTGAGTAAAATTCAATCCACTAATGTATTAGTTATTTTTGAAATTATATTTACATAGCTCATATGAGAAGAATAAAAAAAGTAAGGGGTACCTACCCTTAAGGCATTGTTTTTAATTGGATGTACTCATTGAGAAAGCTTTTGTGTGCGAGCACATATCAATTGACCAAAGTTTTATCGCAATCAATCGCATGAATGGCATAAGAACACGAGCGGAAATTATGGTGATACATTTAACATCAGGGGCAAAACGAGTTAGGGGCCCCAAGGCACCAAACGGAATATTGCAGAATGCAGTAATTTTTCCCAAACCTACGTATTATGTCCCACAAAAAAGTGTATTGTCACAACCGGTATTTGATTAAAATTCTATCCACCCATGTATTTGCTCTGTTTAAAATTAATTTTCAAGGCTCATATGAGAAAAAAAGCATTGAGTGCCCATGACTCAAAATGAAATATTTAAAAATTGTTGTAGTAATTTAGAAATATTTCGATTTTGATCACAACAACTCTCCAACGTTTATATGCAATTAGATAAATGTTATATGAGCGCATACAGTTTATATTTATAAAGAACATATACAAATTAAAATTTAAAAAAATGACTTTAGGGCCCATGGCTAAAAATTGAATATTTCAAATGGTTGTAATAATTCAGAAAATGGTATAGGTTGGAATTCAGAAATTATGTTTACATAGATCATATTAGAAAAAATAAAAAACATGAATTTATTGCCCCTGACTCAAAAATGGAATATTTTAAAATGGTTGTTACAAAACAGTAACCTTTGCGGGTGTACGTAAAATAACTCATTAAAGATTTTTTTTTCAATCGGATAAATGGTATAAGAGCGCATACGGAATATATATTAATATAGCTCATTTGTTTAAAAAAAAAAAAGAATTTTGGGCCAAACACCCATAACGGAATATTTTAAAAGGGTTGTATTGGTATAGAAAAATGCGACGCGGGCTTTTGGACAACTACTCACCAAAGGTAAATCCTAATGGTATAGGAGCGCAGAGTAAAATGTAAAATTATATTTATATACCTCGTAAAGAAAAAAGAAAAAGCAAAGAAAGGGCCCTGGCTAATGCGGGCTTTTGGACAACTACTCACCAAAGGTAAATCCTAATGGTATAGGAGCGCAGAGTAAAATGTAAAATTATATTTATATACCTCGTAAAGAAAAAAGAAAAAGCAAAGAAAGGGCCCTGGCTAAAAACAAAATGTTTCGAGCGTGCGCACAACATCTACACACTGTTTTATCGCATTCCGATAAATGATATACGAGCGCATACGGAGAGTCTTATTTTACAAAGCTAATTAAAAAAACAAACACAAATTAGGGCAGATGGCCAAAAACTGAATATTTTTAAAAGGTTGTAATGACTAAGAAAAATGGGCAGGCTAGTGGGTAACAACTCATCAAAGTTTGTTTGCAATCGCATTAATAATTTGGGAACACAAATTGCACGTGCATACATTCACACATACATAGAGACACTAATTTTTAGGTATGTTAATGTTGGGTAGACCATAAATATTTATGGAATGAGAATAATCGATGTCAAAAGCGTACACGCAGTGGTTACCGAGAGAGTCATGACGGAAGTACACATCTCTAAGAATAGCAGTGTAAGAGAGTCATGAAGGAAGTACACATCTCTAAGAATAGCATTGTAAGAGAATCAAGACGGAAGTACACATCTCTAGGAATAGCAGTGTAAGAGAGTCATGAAGGAAGTACACATCTCTAAGAATAGCAGTGTAAGAGAGTCATGAAGGAAGTACACATCTCTAAGAATAGCAGTGTAAGAGAGTCATGAAGGAAGTACACATCTCTAAGAATAGCAGTGTA
>CAXITT010001330.1:92462-103576 GCA_964033795.1 Lymnaea stagnalis | reverse complement strand
GGATGGATGATGACCGGTAATCGTTCATCCCTTATCAGCATGGGACTGGTCATCAGCCCCTGGCTGTTAATGGATGGAAGACAACCTGCCCCTGGCTGAGGATGGATTGATGATGTCTGGCCCCTGATGGCTGATGGGAGATGACTATGCCCTGGATGATGGATAGTTGATCACCGGCCCCTGGCTGACGACGGATGGATGTTGACCGACCCCTGCCTCATTATGGATTGATGTTGACCAGCCACTGATGGATGTTGGATGAAGGATGAATGGCACCTGGCTGATGTTGGATGGAAGATGTCTCACCCCTTGCTGATGACAGATGGGAGATGACTGCACTGTCTGATGATGGATAATTGATGACCGGCCCCTCGCTAAAGACGGATGGATGTTGACCGGCCCCTGGCTCATTATGGATTGATGTTGACCAGCCACTGATGGATGTTGGATTGAGGATGAATGCCACCTGGCTGATGTTGGATGGAAGACGTCTCGCCCCTTCCTGATGAAGGATGGGAGATGACTGCACTGGCTGATGATGGATTGATGATGTCTGGCTCCAGATGACGGATGGGAGATGACTATCCCCTGGCAGATGATGGATGCAAGCAAACCTTCTCACCAGGTATGAAGGAAAAATAAGCTCCATGTTATATAATGCTACATCTGTAGTCAAAACAATTATAACATGTTTTTTATAACAATATTGTGACGTTATTCTTTATGCATTTTGTCATCAAGTGATGTCACTGGCTGACGACAGATGGATGTCTGGAACCTTGCTGACACCTGATGGAAGAAGACTATGCCCTGGCTGATTATGGATGGATGTTGACCGGCCCCTGGCTCAATATGGATTGATGTTGACCAACCACTGATGGATGTTGGATAGAAGATGTCTCGCCCCTTGCTTGTGATGGATGGGAGATGACTGCACTGGCTGATGATGGATGCAAGCAAACCTTCTCACCCGGTATGAATAAAAAATAAGCTCCATGTTATATAATGCTACATCCATAGTCAAAACAATTATAACATGTTTTTTATAACAATATTGTGACATTATTCTTTATGCATTTTGTCATCAAGTGATGTCACTGGCTGACGACGGATGGATGTCTGGAACCTTGCTGACACCTGATGGAAGAAGACTATGCCCTGGCTGATTATGGATGGATGTTGACCGGCCCCTGGCTCAATATGGATTGATGTTGACCAACCACTGATGGATGTTGGATAGAAGATGTCTCGCCCCTTGCTGGTGATGGATGGGAGATGACTGCACTGGCTGATGATGGATGCAAGCAAACCTTCTCACCCGGTATGAATAAAAAATAAGCTCCATGTTATATAATGCTACATCCATAGTCAAAACAATTATAACATGTTTTTTATAACAATATTGTGACATTATTCTTTGTGCATTTTGTCATCAAGTGATGTCACTGGCTGACGACGGATGGATGTCTGGAACCTTGCTGACACCTGATGGAAGAAGACTATGCCCTGGCTGATTATGGATGGATGTTGACCGGCCCCTGGCTCAATATGGATTGATGTTGACCAACCACTGATGGATGTTGGATAGAAGATGTCTCGCCCCTTGCTGGTGATGGATGGGAGATGACTGCACTGGCTGATGATGGATGCAAGCAAACCTTCTCACCCGGTATGAATAAAAAATAAGCTCCATGTTATATAATGCTACATCCATAGTCAAAACAATTATAACATGTTTTTTATAACAATATTGTGACATTATTCTTTGTGCATTTTGTCATCAAGTGATGTCACTGGCTGACGACGGATGGATGTCTGGAACCTTGCTGACACCTGATGGAAGAAGACTATGCCCTGGCTGATTATGGATGGATGTTGACCGGCCCCTGGCTCAATATGGATTGATGTTGACCAACCACTGATGGATGTTGGATAGAAGATGTCTCGCCCCTTGCTGGTGATGGATGGGAGATGACTGCACTGGCTGATGATGGATGCAAGCAAACCTTCTCACCCGGTATGAATAAAAAATAAGCTCCATGTTATATAATGCTACATCCATAGTCAAAACAATTATAACATGTTTTTTATAACAATATTGTGATGTTATTCTTTATACATTTTGTCATCAAGTGATGCCACTGGCTGACGACGGATGGATGTCTGGAACCTTGCAGACACCTGATGGAAGAAGACTATGCCCTGGCTGATTATGGATGGATGTTGACCGACCCCTGGCTCAATATGGATTGATGTTGACCAACCACTGATGGATGTTGGATAGAAGATGTCTCGCCCCTTGCTTGTGATGGATGGGAGATGACTGCACTGGTTGATGATGGATAGTTGATGACCGGCCCCTGGCTGAGGATGGATGGATGTTGACCAACCCCTGGCTCGTTATGGATTGATTTTGACCAGCCACTGATGGATGTTGGATGGAGGATGAATGGCACCTGGCTGATTTTGGATGGGGATGTTTCGCCCCTTGCTGATGCCAGATGGGAGATGACTTCACTGGCTGTTGAACGATAGATGATGTCTCGCCCCTGATGCCTGATGGGAGATGACTATGCCCTGGCTGACGATGGATGGGTGACGTCTGGAACCTTGCTGACACCTGATGATGGCGGATGACTGGCCCCTGACTGATGGTGGATGGATGATGACCGGTAATCGTTCATCCCTTATCAGCAAGGGACTGGTCATCAGCCCCTGGCTGTTAATGGATGGAAGATAACCTGCCCCTGGCTGAGGATGGATTGATGATGTCTGGCCCCTTATGCCGGATGGGAGATGACTATGCCCTGGCTGATGAGGGATATATGATGATCGGCCCCTGGCTGACGATGGATGGGTGACGTCTGGAACCTTGCTGACACCTGATGGAAGAAGACTATGCCCTGGCTGATTAATGATGGATGTTGACCGGCCCCTGATGGATGGCGGATGACTGGCCCCTGACTGATGGTGGATGGATGATGACCGGTAATCGTTCATCCCTTATCAGCAAGGGACTGGTCATCAGCCCCTGGCTGTTAATGGATGGAAGCCCCTGATGCCGGATTGGAGATGACTATGCCCTGGCTGATGATGGATAGATGATGACCGGCCCCTGGCTGAGGATGGATTGATTATGTCTGGGCCCTGATGCTGGATGGGAGATGACTATGCCCTGGCTGATGATCGATGCAAGAAAACCTGCCCCTGGCTGATGGAACGATGTTGACCGAGATGACTATGCCCTGGCTGATGACAGATGGATGATGATGGATGGATGGTTCCTGCCTTATTGCTGATGATGGATGGATGATTATGCCCTGATGATTGATTGAAGATGATCGGCCCCTGGCTGATGATGGGTGGATGATTTGTGGGTCATCCTCCATCCTTTATCAGCTAGGGAATGGTCATCTGTCCCTGCTTATAATGACAGATGGATGATGACCGGCCCTTGGCAGATGAAACCCTGAGCTGACGACAGCACTGGAAGCTGATGCTGGACGGGAGATGACTATGCCCTGACTGATGATGGATGCAAGAAAACCTGCCCCTGTCTGATGACGGAATGATGTTGACTGGCCCCTGATGGCTGTTGGATGGAGGATGACTGGACCCTGGCTGATGAGGGATGGATGTTGACCGCCCCTGGCTGATGACAGATGGATGATGATGGATGGACGATTCCTTGCCTATTGCTGATGATGGATGGATGATTATGCCCTGATGATTGATTGAAGATGATCGGCCCCTGGCTGATGATGGGTGGATGATTTGTGGGTCATCCTCCATCCTTTATCAGCTAGGGAATGGTCATCTGTCCCTGCTTATAATGACAGATGGATGATGACCGGCCCCTGGCAGATGAAACCCTGAGCTGACGACAGCACTGGAAGCTGATGCTGGACGGGAGATGACTATGCCCTGACTGATGATGGATGCAAGAAAACCTGCCCCTGTCTGATGACGGAATGATGTTGACTGGCCCCTGATGGCTGTTGGATGGAGGATGACTGGACCCTGGCTGATGAGGGATGGATGTTGACCGCCCCTGGCTGATGACAGATGGATGATGATGGATGGACGATTCCTTGCCTATTGCTGATGATGGATGGATGATTATGCCCTGATGATTGATTGAAGATGATCGGCCCCTGGCTGATGATGGGTGGATGATTTGTGGGTCATCCTCCATCCTTTATCAGCTAGGGAATGGTCATCTGTCCCTGCTTATAATGACAGATGGATGATGACCGGCCCCTGGCAGATGAAACCCTGAGCTGACGACAGCACTGGAAGCTGATGCTGGACGGGAGATGACTATGCCCTGACTGATGATGGATGCAAGAAAACCTGCCCCTGTCTGATGACGGAATGATGTTGACTGGCCCCTGATGGCTGTTGGATGGAGGATGACTGGACCCTGGCTGATGAGGGATGGATGTTGACCGCCCCTGGCTGATGACAGATGGATGATGATGGATGGACGATTCCTTGCCTATTGCTGATGATGGATGGATGATTATGCCCTGATGATTGATTGAAGATGATCGGCCCCTGGCTGATGATGGGTGGATGATTTGTGGGTCATCCTCCATCCTTTATCAGCTAGGGAATGGTCATCTGTCCCTGCTTATAATGACAGATGGATGATGACCGGCCCTTGGCAGATGAAACCCTGAGCTGACGACAGCACTGGAAGCTGATGCTGGACGGGAGATGACTATGCCCTGACTGATGATGGATGCAAGAAAACCTGCCCCTGTCTGATGACGGAATGATGTTGACTGGCCCCTGATGGCTGTTGGATGGAGGATGACTGGACCCTGGCTGATGAGGGATGGATGTTGACCGCCCCTGGCTGATGACAGATGGATGATGATGGATGGACGATTCCTTGCCTATTGCTGATGATGGATGGATGATTATGCCCTGATGATTGATTGAAGATGATCGGCCCCTGGCTGATGATGGGTGGATGATTTGTGGGTCATCCTCCATCCTTTATCAGCTAGGGAATGGTCATCTGTCCCTGCTTATAATGACAGATGGATGATGACCGGCCCCTGGCAGATGAAACCCTGAGCTGACGACAGCACTGGAAGCTGATGCTGGACGGGAGATGACTATGCCCTGACTGATGATGGATGCAAGAAAACCTGCCCCTGTCTGATGACGGAATGATGTTGACTGGCCCCTGATGGCTGTTGGATGGAGGATGACTGGACCCTGGCTGATGAGGGATGGATGTTGACCGCCCCTGGCTGATGACAGATGGATGATGATGGATGGACGATTCCTTGCCTATTGCTGATGATGGATGGATGATTATGCCCTGATGATTGATTGAAGATGATCGGCCCCTGGCTGATGATGGGTGGATGATTTGTGGGTCATCCTCCATCCTTTATCAGCTAGGGAATGGTCATCTGTCCCTGCTTATAATGACAGATGGATGATGACCGGCCCCTGGCAGATGAAACCCTGAGCTGACGACAGCACTGGAAGCTGATGCTGGACGGGAGATGACTATGCCCTGACTGATGATGGATGCAAGAAAACCTGCCCCTGTCTGATGACGGAATGATGTTGACTGGCCCCTGATGGCTGTTGGATGGAGGATGACTGGACCCTGGCTGATGAGGGATGGATGTTGACCGCCCCTGGCTGATGACAGATGGATGATGATGGATGGACGATTCCTTGCCTATTGCTGATGATGGATGGATGATTATGCCCTGATGATTGATTGAAGATGATCGGCCCCTGGCTGATGATGGGTGGATGATTTGTGGGTCATCCTCCATCCTTTATCAGCTAGGGAATGGTCATCTGTCCCTGCTTATAATGACAGATGGATGATGACCGGCCCTTGGCAGATGAAACCCTGAGCTGACGACAGCACTGGAAGCTGATGCTGGACGGGAGATGACTATGCCCTGACTGATGATGGATGCAAGAAAACCTGCCCCTGTCTGATGACGGAATGATGTTGACTGGCCCCTGATGGCTGTTGGATGGAGGATGACTGGACCCTGGCTGATGAGGGATGGATGTTGACCGCCCCTGGCTGATGACAGATGGATGATGATGGATGGACGATTCCTTGCCTATTGCTGATGATGGATGGATGATTATGCCCTGATGATTGATTGAAGATGATCGGCCCCTGGCTGATGATGGGTGGATGATTTGTGGGTCATCCTCCATCCTTTATCAGCTAGGGAATGGTCATCTGTCCCTGCTTATAATGACAGATGGATGATGACCGGCCCCTGGCAGATGAAACCCTGAGCTGACGACAGCACTGGAAGCTGATGCTGGACGGGAGATGACTATGCCCTGACTGATGATGGATGCAAGAAAACCTGCCCCTGTCTGATGACGGAATGATGTTGACTGGCCCCTGATGGCTGTTGGATGGAGGATGACTGGACCCTGGCTGATGAGGGATGGATGTTGACCGCCCCTGGCTGATGACAGATGGATGATGATGGATGGACGATTCCTTGCCTATTGCTGATGATGGATGGATGATTATGCCCTGATGATTGATTGAAGATGATCGGCCCCTGGCTGATGATGGGTGGATGATTTGTGGGTCATCCTCCATCCTTTATCAGCTAGGGAATGGTCATCTGTCCCTGCTTATAATGACAGATGGATGATGACCGGCCCCTGGCAGATGAAACCCTGAGCTGACGACAGCACTGGAAGCTGATGCTGGACGGGAGATGACTATGCCCTGACTGATGATGGATGCAAGAAAACCTGCCCCTGTCTGATGACGGAATGATGTTGACTGGCCCCTGATGGCTGTTGGATGGAGGATGACTGGACCCTGGCTGATGAGGGATGGATGTTGACCGCCCCTGGCTGATGACAGATGGATGATGATGGATGGACGATTCCTTGCCTATTGCTGATGATGGATGGATGATTATGCCCTGATGATTGATTGAAGATGATCGGCCCCTGGCTGATGATGGGTGGATGATTTGTGGGTCATCCTCCATCCTTTATCAGCTAGGGAATGGTCATCTGTCCCTGCTTATAATGACAGATGGATGATGACCGGCCCTTGGCAGATGAAACCCTGAGCTGACGACAGCACTGGAAGCTGATGCTGGACGGGAGATGACTATGCCCTGACTGATGATGGATGCAAGAAAACCTGCCCCTGTCTGATGACGGAATGATGTTGACTGGCCCCTGATGGCTGTTGGATGGAGGATGACTGGACCCTGGCTGATGAGGGATGGATGTTGACCGCCCCTGGCTGATGACAGATGGATGATGATGGATGGACGATTCCTTGCCTATTGCTGATGATGGATGGATGATTATGCCCTGATGATTGATTGAAGATGATCGGCCCCTGGCTGATGATGGGTGGATGATTTGTGGGTCATCATCCATCCTTTATCAGCTAGGGAATGGTCATCTGTCCCTGCTTATAATGAAAGATGGAGGATGACCGGCCCTTGGCAGATGAAACCCTGAGCTGACGACAGCACTGGAAGCTGATGATAAAAACATAAAATTTACCGAACTTAAATTAATGAATATTTTGGGAAAATGTACAACAATATAAGTATGTATTTACAAAGATATTTTTTAGAAATTCCAATTATTTGCAGGCAAAATTTTAAATGAAATAATAATTCAATTTCAATGTATAAATTGTGTGTATTCTATATTCTACAGTATGCTGGTGAACTGTATGATGCCTTACAAAAACATTGGAACAGTGGAAAAGGAAGAAGACAGCTTTGCCCCATCTTATTATAGACAACACACTGCTGCCATTGCTTCTGTTTTGAAGCAAATTACACATCATGTCATGGGAGCAGGTACTTACTGTTTTTAACTAGATTTAGAATTAGAAGCCTGAATGTTTGATAGGGAAGAATGTTTTGTGAGTTGTAGGTTGTGAAGTTGGTTCATGGTGTTGAGCTTTATGGTATGGAGAGTTTTTTTGCTAAGGGATATTAAAGGCAGTACAAAGTTAAGATCATAACACTAACCTCTTATTGAAAGTTATTGCAACTATTTAATTTTAAAGTAATATTATCCTTGTTCAAAACTAAATTATGTTCATGCATTTCGTTTTTAATTCCTATTTTAGCTGGAATCCTGGTTTGCTCAAGTCCAAGAAGGATTTAAGATCTGACCCATGGTTGAAAAGGTTCTGAGGGAATTGACCACAAATATTTGAACATGACAGTTTTCCTGAGCCAAACTTTGGATAGCCAGTTTAGATTTCATTAGTCTTCTTTTGGAGTAACAAAGAGAGTAATCAACTTTACACTTGAAGTGTCAACAGCACAGTCAGTTAAGTCAGAGGGAGTACTAAATGTCTGTTTTATTGATTTTTACAAAGGTTGTTTTTTTAAATTTACAGACAAAGAGACCATTGAATTACTTTTTGAATCGTGGCATTGATATTATTTTTCTCTCCTAAAGAAGCTTATTGCTAAATCTAATAACTTAAAATTAAGTGATGATATTATCCATTTATCTAATTTACTCAAAATGCATTTTCAGAAGAAAGTAATGCCAGTATGTAAATTGATTTTTTAAAGTGATGTACCCACCTAGTCTGTACTTACAAATTTCGTGTTTTTTTTTCTTTCCTTTGCTATTGAAGATATTTTTTTTTTTGCAGGGTGTATTTCCTAATGTTAAATCAAAGAGTTGTAAAATAAATATTATTATCTTGTTTTATATTATGTCCTTTGGATTTTAAGTCAAGTTTCGAGAAAAAAATAATTTAAAAAATAACATTTTTGTACACTACTTTTGTCAAATGTTTAAATTATTCTATGGTATTTTATGGTGTCAGGTATGTTTATTTTATATGAATACTACTATTATCTTCATTTTATAAGAGATTTCATACATATAGTATGCTATTTATTATTTTTTGTATAATTTTAAAAATGTGTAAAAAGTGTGAAATAAATTACCACCCCTTGACCATTTTGCTATTTGTCAAATATGTGTTGGGCTAAAGTACTTCTTGTTTGCATACTTGTATAGATCTTTGATTCTCTTTGAAATTGATATATCAATGATGTTTAGGAGTAAATTACAACATTTTTGGTGAATTTTTAAAAATAGTTAATTTTTGTGATTTTTTGCCTCCCTTGGTAAAATTTTCAAATTTTACAAAATACCATCTATACGACAATAAATTACAAAAGTTTGATTTCCCATACTCTTGAAAAAAATTGTGTTTGTTCTCTGTATTTTATTGTGTAAATATTGTAAAGGAAATTAGTGCAGGTGACATACATTTTAAGATAATGACTCATGAATATGGGTCTTTGTCATTTCATAAAAGGTAACCCGAGAAAAAAAAATTAAAATAGCTTAACTTTCTTAATAATGGTCATAAAGTCATAAATTAAATGTCCACATGCTTAGAATTCTTAGATCTTGCATCTTGAACAATAAAAAGTGTGATTGGTTTAGTTTGAAAGTTTGGTTTGGGGTACCTAGTATCAGCTAAATATGTTTTTTTCTATTTTTCATCATAAATTAGAGTGACAATCTCATAATTATTTTCTTGGCTGAAGCACAAGGTCATTATCTATCATTTTTAATTGATTTTTTAAGGTAAGCCATGAATTCAACATCAATAAAAAATATTTTAAAAAAGGCATTAGCATACAATGTTTGCCCAGGTAAACAAGTGTTATTTTAATTTTCAACAATAGCACTAAAGCCCAAGGAGGGATCTAGCTTGTACCACCACATCCTTCCAATCAAATATACATGTATGGCCCCTGATGCAGAGCCTGTCTGAGCAACATCAGTCCACCTCAGTCAATGAGTCTTCTATTCTTTGGTTTTTGTCTGAACCCCACCTTTACTTCTATGCAATCAAGCATTCTTTCGGGGTTAGCCCTCCAGTGCAGTCAGACTTCTTTAATTGCTACCATGTTGGTTGGAGATTCTTATACCCCGGTACTTATAACCAATACATTTCTTGATTTGTGTGTATTGACTGTTGACCACCCCTCATGTTTTTCTTATAAATTTTATTCATTGTGTGCATATTTATACTGGGACATGGTCAAAACTTGTATACCCTGCTCGAAGGCTTTGCAGAGATAATGTCTAGGTATGAGCTCCACCTCTAATAGGTCATAAAAAAATTTGTGATTTTTATAAAAAATACCATCGTCATCAAAACATTTTCTCATCCAAGTCTTCCCAAAAGTGAAATCACAGCGCTCCCCATGTCACATCACAAACAGTCTTCTGGAAAAGCTATTTCCATTTTCTTCTTTTGCAAGAATATTAGTTGTTTTGGGAAATCGGTTATGAAAATTTGTCTGTTGCTTCTTAGTGGCCATTATAATTCCAAAACAAAAAAACACAATTTTATTACATTAAAAAAATTAATTAAACAAACAGACATCATAATCATAGATCTAGCTTACTTTCTACCTATGTGTATATATGTATACAACAGATTTTTCACAATAGGGCTGACATTTATACAGGGAAATAAAATAAAAATATATAAAATGAACAACTTGTCTACTTTCAGATTGAAATTTAAGGCCTATACTTTTTCAGTTGTTAGTTTTGAACAGATAATATTATTATTCAAACTAACGTACATTACAATATTTATTTGGTACCTTTTTTTAAAGGCACTCTTACTCTTGGCAGCTAAATCTGGCTAACTCTATGGCTGTTAAATTTGGAAACAAAAGTATAGTTCTGTGGGAAATATATATTTAGGATTTACAACTTATTTCAATTCATTTTTAACGCTAGTCATTAAAGACTCCTTCAACAGAAAATTACAATTCCTTCCATAGTCAGAAAATCTCTGATCACTCAGGGGCCTACTGCTAAGAATATTTTATAGGTGTTTTTTTACTTAGTTTATATAATACAGCCAACAAATTTGCTAAATAATTTTTAGCAAACAGCAGTTTTATTTATTAAAATATTTTTAGACTGATTTTATCTTTAAGTTCTATGCTTGTTAAAAAATTAGCACCTCTCTGGCGAATTTAAATATTTTTATTCCATATTATGCACATATAAAAATAGCTAAGTTTTGTTCTTATTTATCTCATGCTTTTTCAAGA
>CAXITT010001330.1:35005-60879 GCA_964033795.1 Lymnaea stagnalis | reverse complement strand
TAATGAGGGGTGGCATTTTCGGCGAGCTGAAGAGTTTTTTTTTTTTTTTAAACTTGGCCGGCACTACGTACACCGCGGCGGTGTACCTAGCGAAACTATTGACTTTGGCCTGCGTACACCGCGGCGGTGTACCTAGCTTAATCATGAGGGGGGGGGACCAATCACCCTTGGCGTCAATTTCAGGGGGCTGCAAAATCGTATTTTAAAGATGCGCCATTGATTGTGAATTAAACGTTAAAAATCCCTTGTACTTCACATAGACAGGAGCGGTCAAATTGTCTTACTAGTGCATCCTGGGCACAGCTTTACCTGGGAACGGCTGTCTATAGCCTACTATTCAAGTATTACTATGAAAAGCCTTTTGGCCTAGGTTAGACTATGCGTTTTGACCAGTTCAGGTAATTTTTCTCGCGAGAGAGTGGGGTGGGGGGTGGGGGGCTAGTATTTCAGGCGTTCGAAGGAGGTGATGCAGCGCATCTAACAGCATCAAAATTAGGAATTTTGATGTCCAGGTCCAGCTGTGACTTTATCACCACCGCCATACATATCCATACATTTATTCTGATTGTGGATTCTCTCCCCCCCCCCCCTAAGGGTATGCTATTAGTTTAAACTTAGTTCCGTCTCTGGAATCGTGATAGTCCAACTACGTATACCAAACTAAGGAAAATCATAATTTGGTCCGTTTAAAAAAAAAAAAAAACTCACTGCATTTACTTCCATTTACATCCAGCTAAAAAAAAGAAAAACAATATTTTTGCCCTTTTAAAAAAAAAAAAAAAAAACTCACTGCATTTACTTCCATTTACATCCAGCGCTTTCTGTCAAGATTAAAATGTGTCGGTACTGTCACTTTGATCTGGAAGGTAGAAGAGATCGAGGGGCCCCCAACGAAACTGAGGGGGAAGGTTTGAAGAGAGTTCTCAGTAAGCCCCTCTCCAGAAAATATTTGATGAATTGAAAAGGGTAGAATGCATTTTGGCGCGTACATTAGTTTATTTTATCCCCTATTTCATTATGCCGGTTAGGCTAATCAACATAGCTGTAAAGTTGGAATTATGTTTTTTTTATATGGGATCCACTAGTGTTCAACAGCTTATTACGGACACCTACTGGAAAATATCATGTAAAAGTGACCAGATCGTATCAATTTCAATACTAAGGCACACATTGCGGTCATTTGGATGGGGGGGGGGGGGAGAGGGGAGAACGTCAAAGGTATGAATGCTTGTCGAGAAATATAATTGAGTTTTAAAATCCCGATTAAAAGATAAGATGGGTCAAGACCCTTAATACAATTCTTCATGTTGTGGCAAACCCCAAACACAACATTATTTTCGTTGCTACTTCCTCACTGAAGAGTAGACTGTATGTGTTTTCCGATTGGACTTCGGCGACCCTTTTGAAAGGGTCGTTCGACCCCCCTAAAGGTGTCGCGACTCTCAGGCTGAGAACCGCCCATGCGGAAAGCCGTGGATCGATCCGAATGGAAGGATTTCGCGGAACAGACCCTTAAAACTGTTTTTTTATTCGGACCTGACTGTGTTATCTTTGTAGCATTGTAATGCACGGTGTGGGTGTAACAGGTGCTACACATGTTAGTGGTAGGGCAGCTGGACCATAAGATCGGTAAGCCGTGTAACAGTGTGTTAAATAGTGCTGGAAACAATACATTTTAAGATACACCGTTGAAGCCAACCATTGACCGTCTGACATCGCTGACAGTGTCGTCTGACATCGCTGACAGTGTCATCTGACAACCTTGGCAGAAGGCTCATAGTGGTCGCGCGGTAAGAACATTTTTAAATTTTATTTTTCTGTGCCTTGGGCAGACGTGTCTCATTAGTCACGTGCAAATTGTAAATATATCTTCCCACTTTAACAATTACCCATACATCTGCGTACCTTTCAATTTAATTCTATTTTTTATTTACCTCAAAGATGTTTTTCTCCAAGTCGCAGATTAATTTATATATATATATATATATATATATATATTGAAGCTTGTTTTTTTAAAATGTTAGTCATAGTTTGATTACAATACTATTAACTTTATATAGGCACTTAACATATTTTGTGTGTGCTGAATCTAGCAATTAATTTTTTTTTTATTGAACAGCTGCGTGTTTAATTATGTATGCAAAAGTCTAACGCGAAGTAAGTGTAGAGATGAAAGCATATGGACAAAGTATTGGCCCTTGCCCACAGGTCTATGGGATGTAATGTGACAAATTGAGTAACACATTAAGTAACAGATCCTAGATTGATAGTTTGGCTATCGATATGCTAGTATACTCTTACAGAACTAAATATTTGTATACTAGCGGATATGACCCGGTGTTACCGGTGTTACTGGGAAAATATGCGATTTGCGATACTTTCTACCCGCAATTGCGAAGTCTCAACATATAACAATCACATTTTCACGTTTATAACTGAATCAGGTTTTGATGTTTTTCTTTAACAAAAAAAAAAAAAAGGCACGGTTGTGATTGATGATTGACTGGAAAAAAACATTTTTTTTTTGTTACTACTGTTAGAGCCAAAATTATTTAACTAATGTTTTGGAGTAAAGGACCTCTACCTCAGAACCTGTTAAAATCGAGTCAATATCTCATTTTTTTTTTATCGCGGAGATGCGGATGGTATACATTTATTGTCATCGAGATGGGGGTGCGGAAAATGTTTTGAGATCAAGAGTTGTTTCAAAGCTGCAAGAAGTTTAAGAACCTCCGTCTTAATCGAATGAAACCTGGATACTGTTATAAAAAGATGCCGAAATAAATTGCATGTCTTACAAAATTGACCAATAGCTCAGATGAAGTTTTCAAGAGATGATTAACGAAACTCAAACAATTTGAGGAAATAAAACAATATAGGTTAAGCTTAGTTTATGGTTACATAGAATACAAATGCAAACGTTTCGGAAAATATTTTCATCGGTACAACAAAAAATTCATGTAAGCCTAAAATAAATTTACATTATATATATATAATATATATATATATATATATGTATGTATCCTAACTAAAAATCGAGAGATAAAGGCGTGGCTTTCAATCTGCACCTCCCAGTGTTCCTCAAAAGTCTGATCCTTTCGTGGAGTTTTCAGCTGCAATTTCCGAAGGGTGAACTGCGAAGGCTGTTGTTTAACGTCTTCTCAATTGGAACTTGTTTCAGCGGACTCCTTAGTCGAAAGCAAAGGCACCAGACAGAACAATCTTCCATTTCCTAGTCGAAAGCAGAGGCACCAGACATAAAGTCTTCCATTTCCTAGTTGAAAGCAAAGGCACCAGACAGAACAGTCTTCCATTTCCTAGTTGAAAGCAAAGGCACCAGACAGAACAATCTTCCATTTCCTAGTTGAAAGAAAAGGCACCAGACAGAACAATCTTCCATTTCGTAGTTGAAAGCAAAGGCGCCAGCCAGAACATGGTTTCACCCCCTAGTTGAAAGCATTAGGCCTCAGCTTGTGATAAGAATAGATAGGGACAGAGCCAGAAGAATCGACTGGGGAAGAGCCAGAGATAAAACTAAAAGACGCTCAAGACAGTTACAAGCAACGGTGACTTACACATGCAAATAATAAATTTTTCAAGATAGATTTGCTTTGCACAAAAAAGCCAACGAGTCATGACACCATTTGGCTCATAAAGCTGAGCCACAAACAAGACAGTAAAATGGTTGACAGACAAATCTACAAATCGAAAAAAGTAGTCACATTATTACGGAATCAGTTACATTTTTAAGTTTCCGCATTTACATTGGGGGGTGGGGGGAAACAACCAACAAGAGAGTTCAGTGTTAGGCGATGTCATTACATTACCTTATGTTTCATCCCGTGCTTAAAGTGATTAACTGTTCCTATATTCTCCCATGTTATTTACCCCCATGAACAGAGTAATAATGTAAATGGTCTCTGTAACGGGTCCTCTAATTTCACTGTCAGTTATATACACGATTAGACAATAACCGGGACACTTGGCGAACAAAAAATTCATGGGGACAGCTGGGCAGTGGGGCGAGAATCAGCCTATGATAGACATGACAAAACTATTTTGTTGTAAGTTTGTGAGATCAATGTATAAAAGCCACGCAGAACTTTCAATGTCCTCTCATCTCCTCCTTCGCTCGGCCCTGAGTATATAGAAGGCTGGGGGGCCTCAGTGCATTACTGTGCCCAGGGCCTGCGCTGCTGTAAAGACGGGCCTGCGCTCATTATAGGCCTACTTTTCATACATGTATTTCTTGTGGGGAATACGGTACAAACCAAACACACAGACAGTGACGTCATAGCTAGACTATGATGATGCCACTTGTCTTTGAAGATAAAAAAACAAGAACGGAATTTAAAAAAATGGATATAATTTGTAGTTGAGGGGGATAGGCAGGAGTGTGGGAGGGGAGAAGATATGACAATCGCCCCAATCTATAACACTATTGTATTGTGGGGGAGAAAGGACAAAGGATTATCGTTTTTTTTTTTTTTTTAAAGTACATACCGGTATCTGCAATTAAGAAACTACACTCATACCTTATACAAAAGGAGATGGATGCTGAATTAGTAGGTACCACATTGAGGCCATGATAATTAAAATTAACACTATTCACTGAGTTCTGGAGTAGAAGTCATAATTTGTTATTAAAATTTAGGAAAGTAGCTATGGGTAGTAAGTGAGGAACAGTGGGGGCTAGGCTGTGAAAATAGTATGGGAATCTGTATGTTGGTGGGTCAGGTGAAAATACTTTTTTTTTTATTTGAGATGCTTTTTCACTCAGTATTTCTCAAACTTTCTTTGACCACACCCCTCTAATAACTTTGAGCGAACGTCTAGCGTCCTCAGCCGCCCCCCCCCCCCCTTCCCACCACCACAGTGAACCATGTCTAAAAAGTTTGAGGATCGCTGATCTATACGCTCAGTAGATAGGCATAAGGTATTCTCCTTCACAGTGGTACTCACACGGTAAGCGGCCCATCCATGTGCTCTGGTTTTCTTGACCATTAGCTCCATTCTTTACATAATTTTCATAATAGTTTGAAATTTGTCAGAGCAAATTTCGATCATATAACATGATCTGTTAAGAAACATGTCACGTAATATCTTCAAAAGGAAAAAAAAATCACAAGGTCTTTTACAATCATATACAATTTCAATATACCCCCCCCCCCACACTCTTCTCTCTCATCTATGACGAGTTGCAGCCGCCACTTTTCCACCGCCAATTGACCGACGTCATCTCACCGACTGCCATTTTGCCGACTGCCATTTCGCCGACGTTGATGAAGAACTGTGTTTAAAATGATTCAATTTGTAACAAATGTTGAAGTTCTAAGAACTTCTATTCATGTAGCGTGAGATTTTTCTTTTTTGTTTGTTTTTGTGCGTAGGTTGTTTGCTAGTTCCACATAATCGCCTAAGTGGATACATTGATATGGCTATGGACTTAAGGCTTTATTTTTTAAATGTCATTTTTATTACTTTAAAACGGAGGCTCGACGAAGCTCCCCCCCCCCCCGCCAACCCATGAAAGACCTCTTAATCTGCAGAAAAAATCCCTTTAAACACAAGCGCTACAGACAAAAGCCTCCAAACACAAGCGCTACAGACAAAACCTCCAAACACAAGCACTACAGATAAAAGCCTCCAAACACAAGCACTGCAGAAAAAAGCCCCCAAACACAAGCACTACAGACAAAAGCCCCCTAAACACAAGCACTGCAGACAAAAGCCCCCTAAACACAAGCGCTACAGACAAAAGCCTCCAAACACAAGCACTACAGACAAAAGCCCCCTAAACACAAGCACTGCAGACAAAAGCCTCCAAACACAAGCACTACAGATAAAAGCCTCCAAACACAAGCACTGCAGACAAAAGCCCCCTAAACACAAGCACTGCAGACAAAAGCCTCCAAACACAAGCACTGCAGAAAAAAGCCTCCAAACACAAGCACTGCAGACAAAAGCCTCCAAACACAAGCACTGCAGCCAAAATCCCCCTAAACACAAGCACTGCAGACAAAAGCCTCCAAACACAAGCGCTGCAAACAAAAGCCTCCAAACACAAGCACTGCAGCCAAAATCCCCCTAAACACAAGCGCTGCAAACAAAAGCCTCCAAACGCAAGCACTGCAGGCAAAAGCCCCTTACTTTGACTACGTTGGTTTTGGAATGAAATTTATGCTTTTTAAAAATGTTTATCTTTTAAACTAGAGCAGCAATTTTAAGTGAAAAATTCAACGCTGGAAGTATTCTTGCACGAATGACCTGATCACTGATACACTGACGACTTATCTTCTTAATCCACAAACACAATTCGCGATTAACTTATCATTGGCGAAATTGCGGTGGAGAAATGGTCCCCCGTTCCCCTCCCCCCTCAATCTCCCATTCTCCTCCCTCTTGTATTACATTAGAACTATCTGAGATCACGCATGCGTAATGACAAGGTTTTATCGCGCCCACATGTAGATACCCCCCCCCCCTTCCAAAAACAAACAAACAAAAAAAACAACAACAACAAAAAACGAACAATATTATTCATTTAAAGTTGTTGGGCAGCTTTGGCAGTCTTTACTAAACACGAATCAATTTCTACAATTAATTCTTAAAATTTGAAACTCATCTAGTTGTTGCGCTGTACTCAGCGAGAGACGTACACTTGACCATTATTTTTCTGTCATCCAGTATTTCTAAGTGAATTATCGTTGTACGTTTTCATTCTGAAAAGCTTAATCTGAACAAAGTTTAAAAAAAAAACATAAAAAAAAAAAACACATTAAAAAAACCACACAAAAACAACCTAACTACACGTTATTTTGATTTTTAAAAAAAACAACAACATATTGTCTCATTTAAAAGTAGACGAAGATGAAACAAAAGATTAAGTATGGTTAGGTTCGTGACGACACAAAGATTAAGTTAAAGATTTAATTGTAGATTAAATTTTTAATTTTTTTTTTTAAATCTAAAGAAGAATTAAACTTAAATGACGCTGTTTAAAATCCTCAGATCTTAACATAATGACCTTCTCAAACTGGAAAGTCCGCCATCTCCTGGGTGTCTTGGTCCTAATGGCGTCAGATAGTTTATCCATGCCCATTTCTAAAGATGACTATTTAAAGATGAGGTCCGAGCTGATCAGCCAGGACGAGAAGATGAGGATTGGGGGAGACCTTGCGCTGTCTCCAGATGAACTTATTGTCAATGGCATCTTCATGAAGGTACATCACTGTTGTTGAAAGCAACCTGGTTGACTCCAGCAATCGTTCATGGCGTCAAAAGATGAGATTGGAAGTTCAAGCAATTCGATAACGGATTCTGGCTTGGGGCCGATCGAGGTATCCAATCGGTCCGGGCGATTTTGATGAGTCCGGAATAGTTGATCATTTCATGGGGGATGTTTTCACACGCCTTAGTCACGGGGTCAAATATGTATGGGGAATGTTTTAACATATCTGGGTCACGGGGTCACATGTTTATGGGGAATGTTTTAACATGCCCGGGTCAAGGGGTCAAATATTTATGGGAAAACATGCCGCGTCACGGGGTCAAATAGTTATGCCTAATGTTTGAACACACCCTGTTCAAGCAGTCGAATTAAGACCAAAGTGAATTAAAATGAACTTGTTTGATTATATTTTGTTTTTCTAATATCGAAAATAAAAGTACGGTCTCTTAAATTATGAGGGGAATAAAGTAGGAAAAAAACGTGAATGAGTTTTTTAAAAATAATCATGTCATAGAATTGATCACATGCGCTTGCTGATATTTACATTGACCTGTTTGTAATTTGCCAGTGTATCAGTAATTTCACCTCTGAATAATTTGTGGTTATGTGGTTCACAGTTGGTCATCATAAATCGGCAGCTATTTTTATTTTTTGTGGATAAAGCTGCTCTCAAATGACTTTTGAGCAATTTAATTATCGAGAAACTTCGTTCGCATGTAACCGGGTACATTGGAAGAGGCAGTATATAATTGTAACACGTAAATTTAACTAAATGTATCATCTGAATAAAAATACGCTTTTCCACTATGATGATATAGCCGCATAAGGCACACTAATTCTTAAAATTACTTTTGATGTTGTCCGCACTTTGCAGGCAAAGTTGTCCAAGACGATATTTTAAGGTGAGTACGCAGGTGGCTTGCCAGTTCTATTTGTGCCTGGAAAGAAAGCTTTCCCGCACTTGGGGCACACGTTGTTTTTGGTCCTATTTGGATTTGAGTCGACTCTGCTTTTCCTTGTAGTCCGTTTTCTTTGGGCGTGAGCGGTGCACTTAATCTCTGAGGATTGCGCTCCAGGATTGAGTCTGTCGCGCAAGCGTGTACGATCCATACCAAGTGTTTCCCAGGAACAGAGGCGTAGCGTGGTGGGAGCAGGGGGGGGACAGATGTACCCGGGCGCCAGCTAGTTAGGGGCGCCAAAATCTGCTTTGATATTATTTTATTGATGTAAATAATGGGTTTGAGGGTTGAAAAAAATAAAAAGGGGCGCTAATCTTGTCCCCGGGCGCGAATCTTGTCCCCGGGCGTGAATCTTGTCCCCGGGCGCGAATCTTGTCCCCGGGCGCCAAGCACCCTCGCTACGCCACTGCCCAGGAATCAAGGTAATTTTCCATGTAATTAGGTGAAGTTTTGAGACAGTCCTTTGAAACTTTTTTTTTAATTGCCCACAAGCTGAGAGTGTGTATGTTGATAAATTCAGCCCGTTGTAAGACCTCTGTATCAGGAACCTTTTTCTCTGCCACTTTATACCAAAACATTTACGTAGACAGAGTAGGTGGCGATGGTTTAGTTGCCTCGCATGTCTGCCGTACACTGTCCACGTCTCGCTAGCTAATCGGGGGATGTTTATACGATTGCCGTATATATACTGACAGCTTAGTGACAAGACTGAGACCCCTTCGCTTCCAGACACTACTGCGGATCCCCCCGAGTGCAACATTTGCTTTGTAAATTCGGTTGTTGATCTCATCATCTACTGCTACCTCCCTGGAGAGCGTGCTTCCCAAATATGTGAATTTTCCCACTGCTTTGAGATTCTGTCCCTTCTTTGATATCTTAGGTTCTTTGTAAGCTAGTCCAGGAGCTGGTTATTCTTTGTTTTTTTGTTTTGTTTTGTATTGATGGCGAGGCTGTAGTTGAATCAGGCCTTAGCAAATCGATCAAGTATTTGGTGCCCGTTTTCGTTCCGAGTTTTCATTTAAGGCACAGTCCTCATCAAAGAAGAGGTCTCTCATAGCCATTTCTTTAACTTTCGTAATGACTTGCAGCCTCATAAGATTAAATGGCGCGTTGTATTGTCTAGGCATTCCGCCATTATTTGTCAAGAAAAACATCACTCAGCGTTGCTGAGAATATCATGCTAAAAAATGTTGGTGCTAGAACACAGCCTAATTTTAAGTCATTAGTTACAAGGAAAGCTACAGACTCACCTCCAGAATCCACCACCCTGGCCTTCATAACATCATGCAGTTGACAATTTCAAATGCATTTTACCGCCCCGTTTGATCTTAAGTTAAAAAACCCCAGTTTACAAATATACGAACAAACCTTTTAATTTTTTGCAAGCGGCCGGTCCGTAAAGTTGTCGGGAGAATATGACCGATGACCGATCGCCTTATAGGTCGACACGGCCCTGGATTCTGGTATGAAAACAATCAATGCTTGTTTAAGTTCATGTCAGTTAGGATACCAGGTCAAGGAATGGCTTAGGACAGGGATCGGGAAACTTTTCTTGGCAAAGCGCCAAATATTATATTTTTGATAATTAAAAAAATTAAAGAGTTATGCCCCTTTAAAAACTGTATAATTTAAAAAAAAATTCTGATTCACATTTATAATATTTTTCTGAGGAGAGACCGATTTTAGTTCGTTAACTGTACTGGCTACAACACACCATAATTAATGACAATTTTAACAAACAAACAAAAAACCCAACACAAACACACAAACCCCATTATTTCACTGGTTCAAACAGTAAGAATTGTGGGAGTAAATAAAGAAGATGAAATTTTTGGATTTTTTGTGACAGGAAAAACGTCAGATGATAGAGGAAAGCCGCCAGAACCGTACCGTGTTCGTGCCATCAACCAGCTTCTATCAGTCAAAGAAACTCATCGACCAGACAGCCTTGTTTCAATTAATTCAAAAATTGCCCAAGGGTAAGTGATGATACAATAAGAATTGTATTCGCGTAGTTGCTCCCTCGCAGGTCCTCATTGGTCAACTACGCTTCGGGTCTTTATTTGGCGTTCCTGGAGTGGGGAATTTCGGGAGAAAATTAAATGGTTGACTCCTTCCCCCCCCCCCCCGTTTTTCCTCTTAACAATTAGTTGCCCAAGGCGTGTTGCCCAACATCCAAAATTTTAACTTCAATTAGAGTAGATCGTTAAGAGTTTTTATTTCATGTTCCCGGTTTCCGGTTGGCATGTCTGTTGTGGCTTGTCGATTAGGAAGCCCCCTCGGCGTGTGCCGGGGAACAGAACTACCGGGGATGCCTCGCGTGGGCAGACAAAGAGTGTGCTCGGTACCTGCCGTACATAGAGCAGCTCCCACAGGGCTGCGGCTGTGATACTTCACAGCCGGAAAATTAGGCAGAGCCAGGGTGGGGATCATGATTACAAGTTGCCGGTGACGGGTATGAGGCCAGAGGCGAGGATGGTAACCTCTGGCCGACAATTAAAAAAACGCAGCCCTGAGAAAGCTGTCCCTCGGCAACCGTTTCGTCCAAGCTACAGCGCGAGCTAGTTGCGTTGTGGAAACCCACTGTGGAATCCCTCTTATAGGGCTCCGACGCTTTCCCGGGATGGGTGGGGGAAGATATTAGGACGTACATTTTCCATCCCAACTCCTAAGAAAGTCGATCGGGTGCACTATTTAAACACATAGTGTCGGACCGACCGCGTGCCTACTGGTTGGGGCGACCCCCAGGCGAGGCCCTGGTCGAGCGCCCAGGCACCCAGGCGGCGGATTTGGGTGAAGGGCCCGGGTGGGGGCCGTCCTGACGAGGGGGCATCCCCGACGTGTCGCTCCGCGGTCCGATGCGTCGGGCCGGGGAGGGGTATTTGGTGGGGGGGCATAAAGAGTGCAAACTGGCCCCGCTAACGCCATGCCTTGATGTAATATTTCAAGTCCAAGAGGATATCTCTCTAATCAATTCAAATATGAACTTGAAGCGAATTCCTTTGTGAAAGGGTATTTTTTTATCTTCACTATTTTCGTCTCATCTTTTACATTCTCGACCTTATATCACAAACTTTTGGACCAACAGGTCATAAAAATCCTCCACTCCAACCGAAGCTCTCGCTAAAGGGCAGATGCATTTTTACATTTATTAAAATCTCTATTCTATGTTGGAAGTAATGTCGCTTTACTACGATAGGTTAAAAAAAATTCCATTAAGTAGTAATATTTGCTTCCACGTATATGCCCAATTTCTTTCGTCGCTTTAGGCGCAGCTCTCCACCTTCACGACCAATCGATGGTCAGCCTGGACTGGATTGTGAAGAACGCCACCTACCGGGATAATGTGTACATGTGTCTGGGACGTAACAACTACCTGATGTTTAAGGTCTTCCATGAACCTCCACAAAATGATGGTCTGTTCAACTGTACATGTTGAATTATTGTATGTCATGGATGGTATCTTTACTGATGGCATTTTCATTTCTAGCTAAAGATGTTGATGGTATTGTCATTTGTGGTATTTCATTGATGGCATGTTCATTAATGGTGTACTCATTAATGGTATGTTGACGAATACTATGATCATTCATTTTATCTTCATTAATGTTATGTTAATTGATGGTATGCTCTATACATATACCGGCACATTCTATTTCCCTCTACGTGTACAGTTTGTCACTGGAAGCTGGTGCAGAAAGAACGAGAGTCTTCTCATGATGTAGAAGCTTTTGATTTGAAGTTAGTTCGTGAGTCCAATATAACACTTTCATCAGTGGCGTAGTTAAGGTTATTGACGCTCGGGGTGGGCCACGGTTGTTGTCACCCCTTCCAAAAAAACAAAACCAACAACAACAACAAAAAAAACAACAAAAAAACAACAACAACAACAACAACAACAACAACAACAACAACAACAACAACAACAACAAACAAACCCAACATTCAAAGGTAACCGGAAATACCACCACTTAATATCAATGAAAAAAAATGCTTCCCATGATTGAACGCTGACTGCAAACCCCCCCCCCCTTTCCCTACGCCACTGACATTGATTAGGCAATCCATAAATTTATGCATTGCCCTTAAAAAGTATTCACTTTTGTATTCGTTTTTAAAATAGATGTAATATTACTATAATTATGCCAAGAAAAGGTATGCAAGCGTATCTTATATCTCTCACTTCGAGCAGGGATGTACTGGATTCCGGGTTTCAGTCCATGGTTGATCAAATATAATATAGACGTACTTAATCATTGTTAAACAAAAAATATATATATTATTTTTTGGGGCTTTCAGTACCTTAGTTAAATCAAAAAGCATCACAGATCAAAACAAGACCAACACAACCGCCCCAAATGAAGCAGATGGACAACCGTCACAAATAACTCAACGTTACGCACGATTCGTTTCGTTCTTATCACGAAGATAATCGAATGGAAGCTCCCAAATCTTTTAATTTTTAATTCAACATTTTCTTTCGAACTTTCACCGACTTTTGTCCGAATCGTTAAGAATTATATTGATTTTTACCATGAACCAAACCAAATAAGCATTTTATTTCCCCCCTCCCCCCCCCACCCCCCTTACTTCAAAGCCTGAACAACAACCTAAGTTTAGTGGACACTGACCCGTACGACGCATTTCCGGATAATCAAGCGGCTTGGCTGAAATTCAAAATCAACATGTTCTTTCTAACTTTCACCGACTTTTGTCAGAATCGTTAAAAATTATATTGATTTTTTCCATGAACCAAACCAAATAAGCCTTTTATTCCCCCCCCCCCCCCCCGCCCCCCTTACTTCAAAGCCTGAACAACAACCTAAGTTTAGTGGACACTGACCCGTACGACGCATTTCCGGATAATCAAGCGGCTTGGCTGAAATTCAAAAGTGTCTTTGATCGGGTAAGGGAGATCATCAATAGTTTCCTCCATTACAACTTGTTGTAGCGCGAATAAAAACACCGGGCTTACCGTAGCTTAGGTGCTCTCAGAATTGACCACGGGATTACCTTAGGTCAAATGCTCTCAGAGTTGACCACGGGATTACCTTAGGTCAAATGCTCTCATTGCCTTAGTTTAGGTGATATCAGAGTTGACCTCAGGATTACCTTAGCTCAGGTGCTATCAGAGTAGACCTCAGGCTTACCTTAGCTTAGGTGCTCTGACAGTTGACCTCGGGATTACCTTAGCTTAGGTGCTATCAGAGTAGACCTCAGGCTTACCTTAGTTCATGTGCTCCCAGAGTTGACCTCGGGGCATAGGTGCTCTAAAAAATGACCCATTTTCTAAATGTCATTTGCCAAATCCTTGCCGTTGTTGTTGGGACATGCCCATTACTTCCCACTAAGCTCCCCATAAGCCCGAAGCTTCTGAATTTTTTCTTCTATTCATTAAAAACAAATGTTTTGTTTCTCCTGACCTTTGGCGCTGAAAGTTAACAGGCAATGGCACAATTTGCTGTCATGCTCAAAATTTTTATCCTGAGCGTAAGGGGCATTAGGGACATCAACGCCGAAATGCAATCTGTGTTAACGTTGTGTTTACTACCAAGATGACAACTTGGTAGCTGGAAAACATTGAAGCTTACTCTTGCCATGAACAATTTTCAGGTTAACCTGCAAGGTAACTCTGCTTAAGTAACATAAGTAATCTTAGATTGACCTGGTTAAATAAACAATATGAGATTGACCTGGTTACATAAACGATTTTTTTTGGTAAGTCTGATGACTAAAATTTAGAATTGTGTGGTTTTAATATTTTTACAAATGTCCAAAAATAACCATTTCCTAGCTCGGTCCTCTACTGAATTATGTCCCCATCTACCGCGACATGGTGTGGAGGACATTGGAAGAGTTCAGAGAAGCGAACGTGCAGTACTTGGAGATAAGAGGAGGCTTCACAGGGGTGAGTGTTGACAGCTGACATGACAGAAGCGACCGTGCAGTACTTGGAGATAAGAGGAGGCTTCACAGGGTTGAGTGTTGACAGGTGACGTGACAGTTTAGTCAAGTTGGTGGCTTCCGGAAGTTGCTGACTTGTTTTTATAGGAACGCAGTAAAAGGAAAAAAAAATGGATATCGGCCCAGACCTTTTATTTTTAACATGGGCTTGGTATTTCTTAAAATCACTTGCATCGTTAATGGAAAGCTTAAAATAGATTTTAAAAAAAAAATGGAGCTGTGTTTTATATAAGACAAAATAAAACAACATATCCGTGCAAAGAAATTGTTACCATAAAACGGTTCAACTAATTTTCCAGTTGTACGACACCGATGGCACGGTGCACGATGCGAGGTACGGCGTGCAACTTATCAAGAGCATCAGCGATGATTTCGTGAATAAATATCCAGATTTTACCGGAGTCAAAATCATTCCGACTGGCATAAGGTCAGTGTTGGAATGCTGGAAATGTTAGAGTTTAGAAAGCTTAAGGGTGATGCTCTTTGATTTGATGTTTGTCTTAAGTGAATGAAGGCTTTGATGGGGTTAGGGCGGCCTGAGAAGTGTAAGTGGCGCTCGGGGTGGGTTATGATTCCCCCCCCCGGGGTGGGTTATGATTCCCCCCCCCCCAATCGCCCGTCGGCTTTCACAAATAAACTATGCAGATGGCCGAATGGTTATGAATCCCCCCCCCCCAATCGCCCGTCGGCTTTCACAAATAAACTATGCAGATGGCCGAAAACGCCGCCATTTCATAAAAAGTGCCGCCTGGGTGGACCCCCCCCCCTTTTTTCCTACGTCACTGCTTGCATTTTTTACAAATTGTAAACTAAACCTTCTAGAATTCGGATTTTAACCAGTAAATTAACATTGCAAAAATTAAAATGTTCTTGAAAACACCCGAATTCCTCGTCATTTGCAAGTTGCGTGTGTCTAAAATACAACAAACGGATTTAATATTTATATGGCATGAACAAATTTAGAATAAATGCAAATAATTATATAAATTTAAAAAAAAATTGCATCCAACCCCCCCCCCCCCCAAAAAAAAAAAAAAAAAAAAAAAAAAAAAAAAAAAACACCACAAAAAAAAAAAAAAAAAAATAAAAAAAAAAAAAAAAAAATAAAAAAAAAAAAAAAAAAAACACCCCCCCCCCCCCCCCCCCCCCCAGAAAAAAAAAAAAAAAAAAACTGCCCCAAAAATAACAACAATAACCAGAAGAAGACGGCAAACTTCGTAGTCCTAGTCTGCAATAACTTTAATCCTTTCATTGCTACACACATTTTTCTCAGAAACCAAAATGTGTCTCAAATCTTGGAGGAAGTGAAAACGACCATGGCACTTCATAAGGAATTCCCGGATGTGGTGTCGGGTTACGACCTGGCTGGAAACGAGGCTCTCTACCAACCGTTGTCCTACTACAGTGAAGCCCTGCTGTACCCTAGTCAACAGGACCCGCCCTATCACCTGCCGTACTTTTTCCACGCCGGTGAAACCCGTGAGTTGAGTTTAGCTAAGAGGGTGTTTCCCAGCGCGGGGTGCATGTCCGACATTGGGTCAATTTACGGAATATGGGGGGGGGGTGGGTTAGGGACGTTTGGACTCTTAGCAGAGCCCTCGCGTGACCTTTGGAGGTCCCCGTCCCACGAAACTTTTCGGCTTTGTGCCCACCCCCTGCATTAAAAGTTGATGGTTTAATTATTTTCTCGACATCACAAATTTTGCACCCCACCCCGCCCCCCCCCCAAAAAAAAACAACAAAACAAAACAACAACAACAAACAAACAAAACAACAACGACAACAAAAAAAAACAAAAAAACATTCCTATTTCTGTCCTCTCGGATACTACATTGCAGCTAATTGTTTATTTTCATTTTCTATTGTTTTTACTGTTGCATGTTCGCTGAAGAAGGCCTCTTGCCGATACGTTCGTTGTTTTGTTGCGTCCTTTTTTATTCAGGTGTTCCCATACTTTTTGTCGCTCATTTCCTCCTGTCCAACCCGATTGAAGTCTCTCCCCCCCCCTTACCCCCCATTAAATATTACAAGCCCCCCCCCCCCCCCCCCCACTTTTTTGTCGGTTCACCCACAGGGGTTGAAGGGCCCACGTGACAGCTCTGCTCCTAGTGCTAGGGATGTATTTACATTAAAATTTCAATGCGTGGTGGGGTTTTAAGTTCCATCTTTCAGGTAAACGACCGAATCCCCATTTCACGATCTTCTACCAACTCATAGCCTAAACACGACCTGAGCATTTTTTTTAAAAACAATTTTGTGAGGATGTTAGTACTGGCAATGTCAGACTATCGCTTCAGGTGAATGTGGGATAGCTGTCAGAGAAACATTTAGTTATGAGATTTATGTAACTTTTGCGAAATCAGGAAGTTTTTATAGGGTATGCAAAGAGAAGGCTACATTAAAAGGTTATTGAACTAGAAGAATCAGGGGCTTAGCTCTGGGATGAGACAGTGACACATGACCAGGGACAGAATCTTGCTGCTGCTTTTTCTGATCTCGTAATTGGTTTAAGGTGGGTTTTGGTAAGTAACTGTAATTTATTTAATTTTTACCCTCTAGATGCAAAAAACGTAAGATTAAATTAACCAAAAGTAGCACCTCAAACACAAACGCTTTGCAGCAGACACCATTCGACTTCAAATTTATTTAAAACACTTTTTAGAATTAAATCT
Source organism: Lymnaea stagnalis (assembly GCA_964033795.1). NCBI lineage: Eukaryota > Metazoa > Mollusca > Gastropoda > Lymnaeidae > Lymnaea > Lymnaea stagnalis. The sequence goes on along the minus strand of CAXITT010001330.1, from coordinate 44,053 downwards.
TTTTCTCTAACTGACGAAGAGGACATTACAGTTTTAATTTCTTATTTTACACATTTTAAAAAAATTCTTAAGCCAGAGGCATAGGTGAAATTGTTAAGGAAACATTGCGCTAGACTGTTATTTTCAGGGGAATGAAAAAGGGTTTATTTGGTTCATAGTAAAATGAAAGTTATCTCCCTTAATGGACCTTAACAGTTTGAACTTTGAGATTCTAGGAGAAAATGCATTAACTGCATGAAAGATACAGAAAGAACATCTTTTCAACGACCTTTAAATTGCCATTAAAACGAGGTCTTAAATTGGAGGGGTCTTAAAAAAGAGGTAGGACATTTTCGAAAGATTACATTTAGAAAATTAAGTAAACATGTAGAATAAATTCAAAAAAGTACAGGTATCATTAAGTATAGGCACTATCTACCATCTTTCCTTGAGAAAAATAGATTCAACTCTGTCTCACGTCACGACCAATACAGTCACTATCTTCTTGTTCCTCATTATTTCCAAAATAAAAAAAAAAACCAATGCTGGTAAGATAGTTGTTTAAAAGCGTTTAAAAGTGCTGAGTGCATGCTTAGAGTTAGAACTATTTATGGATAAGATTAGCGCGGTAATAGTGTTGTAATTATTTGTACGCAATTATTGAATAGTTATTTTTTGTTGGTTTAAAGAAAGCTATTATTGCTGTTTGTTTGCATGGTAACACCGCCCCCCCCACCCCAACAAACACATGTTCTTTTAATATGTCACTTTGAACATCAGACATAATGTCGGCAAGGTCTGAATGGCCCCGGCTCAGGGCAAATGTGGTCAGCTCCTTGCAGTATTTCAAGGCAGTGAAGAATTTGATAAGGGGGCTCTTCATCTTTCTCATTCTCAGTGTCAATGAGCTGGTTATCTACTTGGGAAGATGAAGCCTGACTGTCGCTAAGCAACAGTGACACAGGTGGTCACTACTTCCTGGCTGCTTTAGTGCATCGTCTGCTGTTAAAAGTTGTCAGCGAAACCGTTTTCTTCAAGCGTACAAATATCGCACTGTTTTGGACTTTTTCGTAGGTGCTAGGTCGTAAAATTGAATTCTTTGAAGGTCGCAAGTCGCGTTTTAGAGGGAGTCGTTTAAGAGAGGTCGTTTATATAGTACAAAGCATTGGTGTTTTTTTTTTTCCGGTCGTATATTGGAGGAAGTCGTTTAAGAGAAGGTCTTTAAAACGGAGTTTTTACTGAATTACTCCCTTGATAAATTGAATATGAAATTCACTACAGAAAAAAAATACTCTTCAACCTTTGGTTGTTTTGGTGACTCCAACAGTTTTAATGTTACACAAGAATTCAAATGCCTGACGGTAGCAATACATTGTCACGTTTATATTCTTCTTGACAAAAAAAATAATAAATAAAAATAATTCCTCGTTTGTTTACAGCCTGGCAGGGCACTGAGACAGGGTTTAACCTGGCAGACGCAATTTTGCTTAATGCCACCCGTGTTGGACACGCCTATGCTTTGAGCAAACACCCCAAGTTTCTTCAATTGATTCTACAGAAGGGGATCCCTGTGGAGGTGCAACCCATAACAAATCAGGTCAGTTTAAAAAAAACAAAAAAGCAAAAAAAAAAAAAAAAAACAAACAATTATTTGCAAAGGCGTAGGCAGGTGGAGAGGTCCATCTATGGCGTCCCACCTCAATTTTGCTTAATGCCACCCGTGTTGGACACGCCTATGCTTTGAGCAAACACCCCAAGTTTCTTCAATTGATTCTACAGAAGGGGATCACTGTGGAGGTGCAACCCATATCAAATCAGGTCAGTTTAAAAAAGACAAAAAAGCAAAAAAAAAAACAACAAACAATTATTTGCAAAGGCGTAGGCAGGTGGAGAGGTCCGTCTATGGCGTCCCACCAATTTTAAAAAAAATGTGATTTCTACATTTTTTGCTATTTTCCTTCAGTTAGGAGAGGAAAATTCACGGACCAACGCAGGGGCATAGAAAACTTGAGCAACGCCACTGACTAGTATTTTATGGAAAGGTTTGAAAAAGTGGGGGAAGTTGTTTTTTTTTTTTTATTATTCATTTTTGTGTGTGGGGGGTGGGTGAGGTTGGTGAGGGAAATAAAATAATGAAAATAAAAAATGTAACTAAATTCTTGATGTACGGAAGAATTAAAATAACTTTTTAAAAACCATGTGTTAGATTCGCCATGACAACACCGTCATGGGAGCATTATCTCTCTTTCTCCCTGATAGATTTTACGCCTGCTCGACGATTTCCGTAACCATCCCATGGTGTCACTGATGGCCCAGAACCTGCCTCTGGTCATTAGCTGCGATGACCGTACCACCATGGGTTTGGCACCGCTGTCCCATGACTTCTTCGTGGCGTTCACGGCCATGTCCAGCGAAGACGCTGACCTGACCCTATTGAAACAACTGGCCATCAATTCCATCAAGTGAGCTCAACTGTCGATGGTTTATTTTAGCGAAAACTGACTCGGGCATTGCATGGTCAAGTCACATTTTAATTTCTGGGTCAAGTCTACGTTGTTAAATTTTCTCACCCCATGATCATTTATCGCCAGTGGGACAGATTAAGACTAGCGGGAATCGCCAAGTTCTCGAAATCTTCCCACACCTACCCATATAAATAACAACAAACAATTATTTGCAAACACCCAATATATATATATATATATATTGCAGCGATGATATCAAATTAAAGCAGCATCAGAAGTAACTGGACATATATTCCTCTCAATACTACTAATACTACAACAAATAAAATAAAGCCTCAATTCAAGACAAGAATGCTTCTCCTTGTTTGTCTGTTGAAGCTGGTTTCAAAACATGTCAATGGTAGGCACATAGAGCAGATATGACATCCAACAGCCATGGTGGTAGGCACATAGAGCAGCTTTGACATCGAACGATCATGGTGGTAGGCACATAGAGCAGCTTTGACATCAAACGATCATGGTGGTAGGCACATAGAGCAGCTTTGACATCGAACGATCATGGTGGTAGGCACATAGAGCAGCTTTGACATCGAACGATCATGGTGGTAGGCACATAGAGCAGCTTTGACATCAAACGATCATGGTGGTAGGCACATAGAGCAGCTTTGACATCAAACGATCATGGTGGTAGGCACATAGAGCAGCTTTGACATCCAACGGGCATCGTGCTAGGCACCGGGCGCACGAAATCTTATACCACATGAGGGTTATTTTCCTAATAAAATAAGATTAAGCTCCAAAAGTTCAAAACAATAATCTCGTGGTGGAGTATCATACTATTTCTGCAGCCCTTCTAATACAAACTCAATTGCTTCATTTTTGTGAGCACCAACAGATTTCCATTTAGCATAATATCTTCAAATTGTTCATAATTTTACAGGTCTATTTTTTGCCAAATGTCTTTCAATCTCTTAAAATCAATACATTGGAACATGATGTCGAAACTACCCAGGATTTGAATATATCGCCACAAAGAACTTCTAGAAAAGGATGGCTGCATGTTAAATAACCTGTGACAGATGTTCTTCTGTAGTGCTAGCAACCTACAGAACTCCTGACAGCTTTTCCATTATTTAAAAAATAAGAAACACCATTAGTTATGACAATGATAGGCAATTGCTGATTGGATCAGATAGCTTTATTAAAGTGATTCACGATATACCGCGAGGTAGTTGTGTAATTAAGTTGTGATTTATTGCTGCACAGTCATATATCTTACAGAGCATCTACACTTCAACTACTGTTTGCTATATATTTTCTTTTAGGTTCAGCAGTCTCGATCCCGCCAAAAAGGAGAAGGCGATGGAATTATGGGAGAAGAAATGGTACGCATACATCGATGACGTAATCCGCCAATCTGGGTTAGCGTCTTCTGCAAGGGATCGTCGGAGTGTTGCTGCTCAAGGTCAAGGTCTTCCTAATAATGGATCAACGCTCTTTCCCCCATGGGCCTTTATCCTTCTCCTATTTAATACATTGATATAATGCTAGGAACAGAGCTGTTTTTCTTTTCTAAATTATTTCTTTATTAAGAAAAAAAAATATTTTTTAAATACGCACTATTTATTTTAATTTCGCGAAGCATATGTATGGGGCAGAGACTGACCGAATTTCGGTTTCGGCCGAAATTCATTTTTTAACTTTCGGTCTGGTTTCGGTTTCGGCCGAAATCGGAAAATCACGTTCGGTCGGTCTCGAGTATGGGGTACAACCAGTTAGTTTTAAAAAAAAAAACACGAAAACATTTGATTTTCGGTGAGAAAAGAGCAAGTAGTTCGTTTCCACTTTCGTGTGTTTTGACTTCCGCCGCCACCAAGGCTATGTTAACATTGGGTTGGGATGACGATATCCATTGGATGGAATGACGATATCCATTGGGTGGAATGACGATATCCATTGGGTGGAATGACGATATCCATTGGGTTGGAATGACGATATCATGAATCGGAAGGAAATAGATTATTCAGACTTAAAAGTACACTATTAGAAATACATATATTTATATACACACATTATTGGGGTCTGTTAAAATGAACCCTTCTCAGCGTACTGGACTCGAGTTTAGAAACAACACACATTATTTAGGAAAGCAATCGGATTTTTTTTTTTTAAAGTGGGCGTCATCCAAGAGGAAGCTACTCTGTGTTATAAAATTTGGACATGCCACCTATAATTGGCTTGGTTACGTTTGGGTATTAGAGGCAAATGATGGTATCTAAGGTTTACACTGATCTGACAAGACATACCACTAATCTGACGGACGTACCACTAATCTAAAGGATGTACCACAAATCTGACGGTCGTACCACAAATCTGACAGACATACCACTAATCTGACGGACGAACCACAAATCTGACGGACGTACCACTAATCTGACGGACGTAGAACAAATCTGACGGTCGTACAACAAATCTGACGGACGTACCACAATTCTGACGGACGTACCACAAATCTGACGGACGTACCACTAATCTGACGGACGTACCACAAATCTGACGGACGTACCACTAATCTGACGGACGTACCACAAATCTGACGGACGTACCACTAATCTGTACAGACTCACCAACCATATATCTCTGCACTGGCGTAGTTCAAATCAATCAACCAGGGAAAGCGAGCCAGTACTTATTGAAAAGACCCCCCCCCCCGACCCCCTTACAACACACTCCGCTCGCCGAAACGTCAGCTATTGATCCGTGGTTTCTGTCTTTTGTTGTTCGTATGCGGCCAGAAAAAAACAGCCCTGTAGGGTGAATTGAATTACAGGAGATGTCAATGGAAAGCTACAGACGTGGACATGAAACCGGACAACACATTATCGGAAATAATATGTTTCTCCCACACCTTCAATCCGCCAAATGTATAATTTGATGATTTGGTGGTAGATCAGTGTGATGTGTTGAAGAAAGATGGGGTTTTTACGATTCAAATGGTGGTAGATCAGTGTGATGTGTTGAAGAAAGATGGGGGTTTTTAAGATTCAAGTAAAAAAAAATATTAAGAAATCCTTTGTTGAGGTGAGATCTTCAAGGAAATGTCTGCATGTTTTCAGGGCCAATCATGATTTTCAATTTCGTTGAATTCAATGTTTAATTGGAGCTTCTGGTGTGAGGAAGAAAATAAAGTTTTCTTTATACGGGCTTTTGAACGTGAGGGTCTTCAGTTTTGTGCGGTATTTGATGTGTGTGTCTTGTAGTGCAGGTCAACGGAAGAAATGTTGTACAGAAATGGACGGTATTTGATGTGTGCATCTTGTAGTGCAGGCCATTGGAAGAGATTTGTTACAGTTTCGGGCGTTATTTGATGTGTGTGTCTTGTATTGCCGGCCAATGGAAGAGATGTGTTACAGTTTCGGACGGTATTTGATGTGTGTGTCTTATAGTGCAAGCCAATGGAAGAGATGTATTACAGTTTCGGACGGTATTTGATGTGTGTGTCTTGTAGTGCAAGCCAATGGAAGAGATGTATTACAGTTTCGGACGGTATTTGATGTGTGTGTCTTGTATTGCAGGCCAATAGAAGAGATTTGTTACAGTTTCGGACGGTATTTGATGTGTGTGTCTTATAGTGCAAGCCAATGGAAGAGATGTATTACAGTTTCGGACGGTATTTGATGTGTGTGTCTTGTAGTGCAAGCCAATGGAAGAGATGTTTTACAGTTTCGGACGGTATTTGATGTGTGTGTTTTGTAGTGCAGGCCAATGGAAGAAATGTTTTACAGTTTCGGACGGTATTTGATGTGTGTGTCTTGTATTGCAGGCCAATGGAAGAGATGTTTTACAGTTTCGGACGGTATTTGATGTGTGTGTCTTATAGTGCAAGCCAATGGAAGAGATGTGTTACAGATTCGGACGGTATTTGATGTGTGTGTCTCGTAGTGCAGGCCAATAGAAGAGATGTGTTACAGTTTCGGACGGTATTTGATGTGTGTGTCTTGTATTGCAGGCCAATGGAAGAGATGTTTTACAGTTTCGGACGGTATTTGATGTGTGTGTCTTGTATTGCAGACCAATGGAAGAGATGTTTTACAGTTTCGGACGGTATTTGATGTGTGTGTCTTGTATTGCAGGCCAATAGAAGAGATGTGTTACAGTTTCGGGCGGTATTTGATGTGTGTGTCTTGTAGTGCAGGCCAATAGAAGAGATGTTTTACAGTTTCGGACGGTATTTGATGTGTGTGTCTTGTAGTGCAAGCCAATAGAAGAAATGTTTTACAGTTTTGGACGGTATTTGATATGTGTGTCTTATAGTGCAAGCCAATAGAAGAGATGTGTTACAGTTTCGGACGGTATTTGATGTGTGTGTCCTGTAGTGCAAGCCAATAGAAGAAATGTTTTACAGTTTCGGACGGTATTTGATGTGTGTGTCTTGTAGTGCAGGCGAATAGAAGAGATGTTTTACAGTTTCGGACGGTATTTGATGTGTGTGTCTTGTAGTGCAGGCCAATGGAAGAGATGTTTTACAGTTTCGGATGGTATTTGATGTGTGTGTTTTGTAGTGCAGGCCAACAGAAGAGATGTGTTACAGTTTCAGGCGTTATTTGATGTGTGTGTCTTATAGTGCAAGCCAATGGATGAAATGTGTTACAGTTTCGGATGGTATTTGATGTGTGTGTCTTATAGTGCAAGCCAATGGAAGAAATGTGTTACAGTTTCGGACGGTATTTGATGTGTGTGTCTTATAGTGCAAGCCAATGGAAGAAATGTGTTACAGTTTCGGACGGTATTTGATGTGTGTGTCTTATAGTGCAAGCCAATAGAAGAGATGTGTTACAGATTCGGACGGTATTTGATGTGTGTGTCTTATAGTGCAAGCCATTAGAAGAGATGTGTTACAGATTCGGGCGGTATTTGATGTGTGTGTCTTATAGTGCAAGCCAATGGAAGAGATGTGTTACAGATTCGGACGGTATTTGATGTGTGTGTCTTATAGTGCAAGCCAATAGAAGAGATGTTTTACAGTTTCGGACGGTATTTGATGTGTGTGTCTTATAGTGCAAGCCAATAGAAGAGATATGTTACAGTTTCGGACGGTATTTGATGTGTGTGTCTTATAGTGCAAGCCAATAGAAGAGATGTGTTACAGTTTCGGACGGTATTTGATGTGTGTTTCTTATAGTGCAAGCCAATAGAAGAGATGTGTTACAGATTCGGACGGTATTTGATGTGTGTGTCTTATAGTGCAGGCCAATGGAAGAGATGTGTTACAGATTCGGACGGTATTTGATGTGTGTGTCTTATAGTGCAAGCCAATAGAAGAGATGTGTTACAGTTTCTTTCGGACGGTATTTGATGTGTGTGTCTTATAGTGCAGGCCAATGGAAGAGATGTGTTACAGATTCGGACGGTATTTGATGTGTGTGTCTTATAGTGCAAGCCAATAGAAGAGATGTGTTACAGTTTCGGACGGTATTTGATGTGTGTGTCTTGTAGTGCAAGCCAATGGAAGAGATGTGTTACAGATTCGGACGGTATTTGATGTGTGTGTCTTATAGTGCTGGGCTGTGGAAAAGGAGATGTCCTAAAGTTACGAGACAGACATATAACTAAGATATGTTACACAATCAAAGTCCCCATCTTACACCACTCAATAACCTTGTGAATTATTTCCTTTCATTTTACAATAACCTGACGTCACTGAAGATTAAGATGCTGCAGTGTGTAATTTTGGTAAATTTGTGATCTATTTCAAACTCCTTTGTGAAAAAAAAATAAAGGTTTAAATAATCCAATAATTTCTTTAATAATTGAGATGTGAGAGCTGTATGGAGGGACGCGCTTCTATGTTGCTGGACATTCTCCTTAACTTGCTTCGCAAAATCTTTTTTGGTGGAAATCGCCCAGATTCGCAGCAAACAATTGTTGGTCGTGGGGTTGGTTGATGGGAAACTTGTAAGCTTATACTTGGCTCGCTACTTATTATCTTATACTTTTCACAGTTTATGTCATGGAGGCAATTTTTGTTGTTGTGAAATTCAGTAGGTTCTGCAGAGTAAGTCTTTCAAACTGAATACAAATGCTGACAGTCCAACAAAAGGAAGCAGCAGCAGTACAAGGTGAAACAAGGTCAGTAGTGTTTAGAACACAGCACATTTGAATTCAATGTCCAATGAAATAAACGCACGGTGTAATGTCATAGTGGCAAACTCTCGACACCACGTGTTTGCCTTGAGACTTACGGAAAGCGCACTTTCGCATTTGCTGGTCCAACAATTTGGAACGCCCTTCCTGTCGATCTCAGAAACAACCAGACACTGGAGTCCTTTAAAACCAATTTAAAGACACACCTATTTCGCAAACACCTTCTGGGATGATTGTCAACCTTATTTTCCAGTTAATGCATAATGGCTGTGTTGCTTGGGGTTGAAATGGCTAGAAAGACTTTGCCATTGTATGCTAGTAATTAGTTTTTGTAGTGTTGCGTTTGTTTTAAATGTGGTAAATTATAGATTTGTATTTTGTTGACTTTGTACCGCGCTTCGAGCCTTTGGGGATGAAGCGTGTTTTTGAAATGAACTTTATTATTATTATTATTATTATT
>CAXITT010001329.1:85988-106846 GCA_964033795.1 Lymnaea stagnalis | reverse complement strand
CATACAGGGTGCATCACTCTACTGAGACAGCCCTGTTGCGCGTCGTAAACGACCTTCTGTCGTCTTGTGATGAGGGCAAGGTATCGATTTTGTCTTTACTCGATTTATCGGCAGCTTTCGATACGCTCGACCACGGCATATTGCTCCAGCGTCTGCAACAAACGTTCGGTCTCACTGATACCGTCCTGTGTTGGTTCCGATCGTATCTGACTAATCGGGTGCAGTCAGTTATTTCAAACGGCTTGACTTCGAAGAAATCTAATATCGAATTCGGAGTACCCCAGGGCTCGGTCCTAGGCCCAGTGCTTTTCACGATGTACAGTCAGCCACTGGGCGCAGAGATCAGGCAGTTTGACATGTTGTATCACATGTACGCGGACGATACACAACTTCATCAATCCGTGATCACTTCTCAGTTCCCTCAGCTGCTCAGTATGACACAGAAGACAATGGAGTCGGTTAAGCACTGGATGACGATAAACAAGCTCAAATTAAATGATGATAAGACTGAGCTGCTCCCCATCGCGACCGCTCAGAAGCAAAAATCTGCAAATAACACGACATCAATTACTCTCTCAGGTGTGCGTATTGAGTTAGCTCAAACAGTGCGGTACCTGGGTGTCTACCTAGATGGAAGACTAACTTTTGAAAGTCATATTAACATGCTATGCAAGGCGATTTTTCTAGAGCTGCGCAGAATTAGTCACATCAGGCCCTTCCTAACAATTGATGCAACAAAGAGGCTGATGTCTGCATTTGTGCTATCACGCATGGACTATTGCAATGCTCTTATGGTGGGTCTTCCAGCTACGCTCCTGGATAAAATTCAAATAGCACAGAATAATGCGGCTCGCATTGTTCTCCGCAAACGCAAGTTTGACCATGCAAAAACACTTCTGAGAGAGCTGCACTGGCTGCCAGTGCGTGCTCGCATGGAGTACAAAATCGCAACTTTGTGCTACCGCTGCTTACATGACCTGGCGCCGTCCTATCTGAAAGAGCTGCTGACGCCTTATGTACCCACTAGAGAGCTCCGCTCATCCGATAGTGGCAAACTCTCGACACCACGTGTTTGCCTTGAGACTTACGGAAAGCGCACTTTCGCATTTGCTGGTCCAACAATTTGGAACGCCCTTCCTGTCGATCTTAGAAACAACCAGACACTGGAGTCCTTTAAAACCGATCTCAAGGCGCATCTATTTCGCAAATACCTTCTGGGATGATTGTCTACCTTATTTTCCATGTGTTGCTGTGTTGCTCCGGGTTGAAATGGCTAGAAAGACTCTGATATTGTATGCTTGTAATTATAGATATGTTTTTGTTGACTTTGTACCACGCTTCGAGCCTTTGGGGATGAAGCGTGTGTTTTTTAAATGAACTTTATTATTATTATTATTATTTTTTTAGATCTGTCTGTAGGACTTTTCTTTAAAGGTCACCAGAAAGGGTTGAAGACTGTCATTATGCCTATAGTGTAAAGGCAGACGTATATTATAGTGTATGAGAAGTTGGCACTTTTGTAACACATGAACAAACCGGCAATATCTCTAAAATACACCGGCCGGTGTAAAAAACTGCATTTGGTGAAGCTATATTCTTACAATGGCGCATGCTACGTCAGACACGAACTATTAGAAATTAATTGTCAATGAAAGCTCATGACTAATTTTGTTTGAGAGCCTATGGTGCCGCGAGCTCCCTTATGCTTAAATCTCTATAATACCTCTGATACCACCTTCTTTTAGAGTACTCCCAGATACCGAAAACAATACAATACCTCTGCCAACACAATGTATTAATGTGCCCAAAGAAACACAACAATACTGTGATGATTTGATGCTGGACATTATACAATTCTTCCACCGTACACTCGCTCTTGTAAAATAAACCCCTATTCTCCAAGCTCGCCCTTGTAAAATAAACCCCTATTCTCCCAGTTCGCCCTTGTAAAATAAACCCCTATTCTTCCAGTTCACCCTTGTAAAATAAACCATTATTCTCCCAGTTTGCCCTTGTAAAATAAACCCATATTCTCCCAGTTCGCCCTTGTAAAATAAACCCCTATTCTTCCAGTTCACCCTTGTAAAATAATACCCCCATTCTCCCAGTTTGCCCTTGTAAAATAAACCCATATTCTCCCAGTTCGCCCTTGTGAAATAAACCCCTATTCTCCAAGTTCGCCCTTGTAAAATAAACCCCTATTCTCCCAGTTCGCCCTTGTAAAATAAACCCCTATTCTTCCAGTTCACCCTTGTAAAATAAACCATTATTCTCCCAGTTTGCCCTTGTAAAATAAACCCATATTCTCCCAGTTCGCCCTTGTAAAATAAACCCCTATTCTTCCAGTTCACCCTTGTAAAATAATACCCCCATTCTCCCAGTTTGCCCTTGTAAAATAAACCCATATTCTCCCAGTTCGCCCTTGTGAAATAAACCCCTATTCTCCAAGTTCGCCCTTGTAAAATAAACCCCTATTCTCCCAGTTCGCCCTTGTAAAATAAACCCCTATTCTTCCAGTTCACCCTTGTAAAATAAACCATTATTCTCCCAGTTTGCCCTTGTAAAATAAACCCATATTCTCCCAGTTCGCCCTTGTAAAATAAACCCCTATTCTTCCAGTTCACCCTTGTAAAATAATACCCCCATTCTCCCAGTTTGCCCTTGTAAAATAAACCCATATTCTCCCAGTTCGCCCTTGTGAAATAAACCCCTATTCTCCAAGTTCGCCCTTGTAAAATAAACCCCTATTCTCCCAGTTCGCCCTTGTAAAATAAACCCCTATTCTTCCAGTTCACCCTTGTAAAATAAACCATTATTCTCCCAGTTTGCCCTTGTAAAATAAACCCATATTCTCCCAGTTCGCCCTTGTAAAATAAACCCCTATTCTTCCAGTTCACCCTTGTAAAATAATACCCCCATTCTCCCAGTTTGCCCTTGTAAAATAAACCCATATTCTCCCAGTTCGCCCTTGTGAAATAAACCCCTATTCTCCAAGTTCGCCCTTGTAAAATAAACCCCTATTCTCCCAGTTCGCCCTTGTAAAATAAACCCTTATTCTCCCAGTTCGCCCTTGTAAAATAAACCCTTATTCTCCCAGTTCGCCCTTGTAAAATAATACCCCCATTCCCCCAGTTTGCCTTTGTAAAATGATACCCCCATTCTTCCAGTTCGCCCTTGTAAAATAATACCCATAATCCCATAGTTTGCCCTTGTCAAATAATACCAATACTCCCCCAGTTTTCCCTTGTTCAATAATACCCCCATTACCCCAGTCTGATAAACTTTGTAATCTCCCTTTTTTTTTAAAATTACGACGTGCGACAACTCAAGCAAAATCGTAATTCTGCATTGCCCCCTCTCCGCTACAACTTTTCTATGTGGAAATCAAATTTATAATATCACACTAATTGTCATTGGATGGGAAAACAAAGTATTTTTAACCTAAATAATTAAAATCGTTCCACAATTTCAATAAATAGCAGAAGCAGATTAGACTCTGTCTTTTATGATCATATTACATTATTGAGAATTCTGTAGCCTCCTATACTTAGAACTTCATTAGGGGATCATTAACTACAAAATAGAACACTAGTAAGTACGCAACTTATAATTATGTAGCAAGGATTCAATCGTGATTGTTAAACATATTTACGTAATGTCAGTGTGTTTAAGCACGCATGTGCCAAGGGTTGCGACACACAAACATAGAGGAAGGCAACCCATCATGGCGATGGTAGGTATTTTTTTCCACACGCCCATGTGTCTTTAACATGATGACAATATGTATATTATGTACCAAAACATTTAATGTTTGTTAAGGATTGAATGTCTCATAATTTAACTAAAATTCTTACTTGGTCCAACATTGTCGCTAAACCACACAAGCCTAGATTGGCAATAACAAAGACGTATAAATCTATCCCAAAATTGGAATTATATTTACAAGCTATGTCACCTTCAAAAGCTCGAACTGAATTCGTTGCTTTTGGAATAGGACATGTCAGCTTTTGAATATTCGCTTAGATAATTCTTGCCTATTTTGAATCATTTCACATTTAATATGGTTGCATTCTTACTGAAGTGACTCACCTTGAAGCTGGAACTAGGGGATCATTTTTCACGTCTCACACAAACTACATACGACTACGATATGGACCTCGAGATTCGGGGACTCTAAACTCCCATGATTTATCACTCGAGAGTCTACTTCCCCATCGCAGAGATGAACAGGAAACTATTGGAACAAGAAGTTGCCGCCTTCTACTAACGGGAACGTCTACTTCGCTTTTCTTTGAAACACTCTGAAGAGGGGAACTGAGGACATACTTCTGGAACGGAAGGAAATCCAACACTTATTGATCCGCAGAGATCAACTGTGAAACTGTCTAATTCATCGTTTACCACGATTAAACATATGATCTTGAGAAAATATAGCATTTACAATAATGATGCTATCAGTATTTTAGAGAAACTTATATTCACATAGCTTATATTTAAAATGTCGCTTAATTCCATTTCGTATATGAATGTTACAAAATAGAATAAACTATGAAGTAATTGTATATAAACATGGTAAATAAATATTTTCCCCTTTGACAAAGACTTCGTTTCACTCTAAATGTATATACAAACATTCCCATTGACACAGTGCCAAATGGATATCTCATGAGATATATACCATTTGAAAAACAAAATATAGCCATATCACCACAATCATCCCACAGATAACGTCGAGTTACCTTTACTTCGTGTGTGTCCCTGATTTCATGAGAAAAATCAATCAAGGTCGTCATTGATCCAGTCAGGAACATGTGTACATCACGAATGATCAGGACGCTTCCTGTGACTGTTAGATATGATTTCCCACTGGAGTTTTGACTCTGACGTTATCAAGCATGTATTTTAGTAATTGTCAACATCATTAGTCTTTGTTTGGTCACATTGAAAACTCATAAATGTGTTGTCATAAAGTAAATTATAATTTAAATTAGTCTTGTTAATAGACTTTATAGTATATGTCCTTGCAACGACATTATATTAAGATGATTTCGTAACATATCATCTCAAATGTACATGACCCCAAAAACTGATGTAAAATTAATGTACTATGTTGATTGAGTCGAGAATGAGGAGTTTTTTATTGAATGTTTTATACTGTATTGATGGTGTAAAGAAATATAAGTGATTTAATGGATTCGTTATACAGTTTTTGTCAATGCAAGAATTAGAAGCGATGAGGGAATTTTAAATTTATTTCTTTTTTCTATTATTTGCTAAGCTCTAAAAAAACATCTTTTTTGCATCCATTAAATACCACCACACCACATTTTTGTGACCCAACTAGTATGGTGCATTGAGATATCTGTCATCCGCATCACACTTTAGCTGTGGCTCAGTCAATGGGCACTCCCTCTCAGGTGGGCATATTTCAAAGAGTTAAAATATTTCTAACTTATTACTGATCAATTTTAGAGGTCGCAGATCAGCAAATGATATATTTTATGTTAGGGGAGATTGGGCGACAGAGCATTTGCTTGAAGGGGTGTGTGTGTGAGAGATAGGCTATTTTAGCGTTGTGTTCTTACAAGTAAGGAGCGAGTTCAAGAGTACGAAATTACTCTTAATTATTTTTTTTATATTTTTTTTTTTAATTTTTTTTTTTAATGTCTTTTTTTATCTTTTTTTTTTATTCAAAATCATTCAATACGTATACAGAGTAAACCTAAAGTAATTACAGGCAAATTTTCTGAAGTTGGAACTAAACAAAATGGTAACATTATAATAGAGTGTACTAAATTAAACATGTGTGTAATTTAATAATGTTTTGCATATCTTTCCTTACAATTTCTAAAGGGAAATCTAGTCTATCTTTCAACCTACCTGTCCCCATAATTTCAAATTGATTTATGTTTATTTTAGACCCACAACCTCTTCCAAATTCTTGAAATATTGATATTATTCTTGAAATAGACTTGTCATCAATAGGAAAAAAAATTGTGTCATCTGCATATGCAATGACTTTTGTTTCATTACCTCCAGGGATCCTTACTCCTTTAATACTCTCCTCCCTTCTAATCCTCTCTAACAAAGGTTCAAAGGATAGGATATAAAGATAAGGGGAAAGGGTACACCCTTGTCTAACTGATGTGTCAATTGTAATGTCTTTAGAAAGTGTGTTGTTAATTATAAGATTACTAATGGGGGACTTGTATACAATTTTAACCCAATTACAAATATAATCTCCTAGTTTGTTGTGTTGTAATATTTTATGTAGGTATTTATGGTCTACCCTATCAAAGGCTTTTTCTTGGTCCAAAGATAATATGCAAGTTTGGATGTTTTTGTCATTTGAATATTGAATAATGTCTCTAATGAAATGATTGTGGTTCTAGATGTACCTCCATTTAATGCTGCATTGTTGTTTTATATGTATTAAAGTATTTAAATGTGGTTTTAATTTATTTGCTAGAGTTTTTGTGATAATTTTATAGTCTGCGTTAAGTAAAAATATCGGTCTGTAATTTTTAGGTTGTGTTCGGTCTGTATCTTTTTTTTTTGGTAAAAGCGTTACGTATGAAGTATTCATTGAATGTGGTAACTCATTGCTGTTGTAAGCTTGTTTAGTGTGGCATGTAAAATTGGTCCAAGTGCAGTTAAAAAGAAAATGTAGAATTCCGTTGTAAGGCCATCTGGCCCAGATGTTTTACATTTGTTCATGCTGTACATGGACGTTGTAATGTCTGCTAATATAATAGTTTTGTCAATTTCTTGTGTTTGAATTTTATTTAGCGTTTGTGTAAATTTTGTGTACTTATCTTGTACATCTGATTCAGTTTTCTCTGTTCTAAAAAGTTTTGTGTAGTATTTTTCAAATGTGCTTACAATCTTTGGCGTCTTAGAGTGTGTTTCCCCTCTTGTGTCAACGATCTGTCCTATCTGTCTACTTTTTTTTCTGTTTTGTTCTATTGTTAGAAAGATCTTTGTAGGTGCCTCTTTGTTGTCAGTGAAAGCTCTACTCCTAACCTGTGCCCCATTGTATTTATGTTGTTTAATTTTTTCTAGTTCTTCTTCTAATGCTTGTATTTGTGGGCTAAAAGGTTTTTTTGCTTTCTCTGATGGTATGAGTAATTTTAATTCTTTTTCTCTTTCTCTGAGTTGTCTGTGTAAGCTTGTTGCAAAGTTTTGTGTGATATGTTTGATGGTGGATTTTAAAAGTTCCCAGTGTTGTCCTATGTCTGTTTTGGGTAGTGTGCTATATTGTTTTAATACGTTATTAATGAGATCTGTGTACTGATTGTTTTCTAAAAGTGAATTGTTAAATTTCCAATGTGGGGATTTTTTTATGATGTTTGATCTTGTTGTATTTATTGTAATTTTCACTCCTTTGTGATCTGTAAAGTCTAGTGTTTCTGGAATGTGTTTTGCTTCATTTATTGTATCTACTATTGGTATATAGAACCTATCAATTCTTGACTTGTTGTTGAAAGTATTGCATGTAAATGTTGTTTCTTTCCCTTCCCTGTGTAGTGTTCTGTATGCGTCAAACATGTTATATGTCTCTGTTATGTATTGTATTATTTCTGTACCTGTTGTTTCTTCTAAAATTGTATCTTTTCTTTTTGGGTTTGTTGTATCTAAACTGCTGGTTATATAGTTGAAATCCCCTCCCAAAATGATCTTTCCCCTTTTGTGTGAGTATCTTATTGTTTGTACTAGTGTTTTGTAAAATAAAGGTTTTTCTGTGACCTGTGAAGGGGCATATATATTGACCAGTGTGTATGTGTCTCTTTTGTCTGTAATGTTGAGTATGACCGTTCTCCCTTCGCCATCCCTGTCTTTGTGCGTTATCTCCCATCTATCTGATGTCTGTACTATTCCTACCCCTTTACAATATCTGCCTAAACTGAAATGCCTAAACTGAAATGACTGTTGTTCATGCCTAAAGATGTTGTATATCTTTGTGCGTCATCGTCTGTGTTTATATTTATTGTCTCTTGTAAAAAAATAAAATCGCATGTGTTTTTTGACAATATTAATTATGTGTTGTTCTTTGTTTCTGCAACTTCTTATGTTTAATGAGAAAAGTATTAGTTGTGTTGTCCCCATCATTGTTAGTGGTGTATTGATGTTAATGAAAATTAACTTTGTAAATTTCTGTTTAAAATCTTTCAAAATAAAATTGTCATTTTTTTTTTTAATTTTAAAAGTCCGAAGTATAGTTTGATTCATCTTCAGAAGACGTGTCGTCTTCAGTGAAATCTGGAACGTCCTCGGGGAAAAGATTACATTTGAAGACTTTCTTCTTCTCCCCGGTGTTTTGCCCGTCACAAGGTCGCTTTTTGGTTCCCCGTCTTGTAGGAGACGTTGTATTAGGAGAGGTTGCGAAGCCTCGGGCGGGGTTTCTCAGTTGTGTTGGAGATTTTGTCAAAGACGGCGATGTTGCTCCTTTTGTCAATGCATCCGCATATGTGCGGCCCTGCTCGGAATTTTCGCTTTTCTTTACTGTTTTCTTTTTCCTATGCTCGATTGTTTGCCATTCATTTCCTTCATTTTTGTCTCCCTCCACGGCTGCTAAGGTTGTTGTTTTCTCTCCCTCGGTCACGATGTCTGCCTCGGTTGTAAGGATCTCTACTTCGGCGACGAAGTCTGCCATGGTTGTAGGGTTCTCTCCCTCGTTGACCACGTTTTGTATGTTACCAGGGGTCAACCCGTCTGTATTATCTTCGTCGATTATTAATAGGCCTGGTGAGTCTATTATGTCATGTTCCTGTGAAGGCTTTTCTTTTCGAACATGTCTGCATTTGCTGGTCCAGTGGTCCAAAGAGGCACAATGGAAACATGCTTGTTTTCTTCCTGGTACCAGAAACAAGATTTTGGAGTTTTTAATCATATCACACTCTAAGAGTAAATAATGTGGTACAATCACGTTTTTTTTTTTGGTCTGTAGACAACAGTCCATCGGTCGGCCCATTCTTTATGTTAAAACACCTCGACTTTCTCTTCAGATACAAATTTAACCATCTCCTCTACCCCAAGTTTGACCCTGATCGAGAAAGTGAAGACTCCTTTGGTTAAGCTTTTAAATAAAATATAAACTTGTTTTATAAAAATTATCTCAAAGTTTCTTAAAATCTACATCTGAATAGGAAAAACAATAAATTTTTCTTTTAGATAAATTTTAAAGAAAACTTTTACGCTATAATTTAGTTTTAAGACATTTGATTTACAAATTAAAAATAAATTCCCCCCACAAAAATATCTAAATGTAGATATAAATGAATATTAAATGCGTTCATAATTATTTCCCCTGAACGCCAATTTATTGAAATTCAAGCCCCTCTATTTTTTTCAAATACGTAAAATTAATTTTAAAAAATCTATAAGATAGAGAAACATGCAATAACAATGCAATGCATTGGTAAGAAATATTGTTTATTGTATACTTTTTAGTAGATTTTTGTAAAAGGGTGTTTTTTCAAGTATTCTATTATAGACTCTCTACTTTGCAATCTTTACTTTATCTCATATATTGCTGCAAAGTTACCAAGCGATTTGTGGGACATCGGTCGTTTTACTTTAATACATTTTAATACGTAAAATAACATTTCAAATACTCTTTTAATTGTACCGTTTAAATCATATCGATCATGTCTATTAGATATTGATAAGAAAGATCTTTGTGTTTTGTTATTAAGTATCTTTGTTTTGACATGAGACTCATACTATAAGTTAGCCTCTATTGTGGATTACTTGTGTTAAACATATGTTAATTGAATAGTCTTATTTATGGGACAGCCATCTATATTGTATAGCATATCTTTTATGATGTTTTATTTCAAGTTGCATAAGAAATTCATACATTATTTAAAAAAACAACAACACACATTTAATATTAGACAGTAAATTTAAAAGATGTATTATTTTTCGTTACTTTAAGTGAAATTGAGAATCCATTTGTTTATTGTATTGTTGTCGTGTTTGCTTGAGCCAATAAAACAAGTTTGTGTCAGAGAAATTGTATTCTTGTCATGTTTCATTGGGCACATTAAAACAATGTAGTGTAGAAATTTGAGAAAGTGTCACTGAACATAAGGGAGCTCGTGAAACCATAGACTACCTAACCATATTTTGGGTCATTGAGCATAGCTTGTCAATCAATAATATATAAGGAGAGCCCCTATTAATGCAAAATGTCTACACATTAAAAAAACAGGAGTTCATTGTGATTGAGGTAGAAAGTTCATGACATAATATAGCATTATAAATCATATTTTTTTAAAGAGTTATATTTCTAGTTTTTCACTTCTGCTATCCGAGAAGGGCTATTAGCCAAAATAACATTATCATAATGTCATGGAATCTAATTTGAACCATTCACATAATCTTTTTTTCAAAAATTTTCTTTTCCTTTCATCCGAACAAAGTTTAAACAAAATAAATGTGTTTCAAGGGAAACAATCGCATTCTTATACTACATCTTTTAGTCGATATCATTTAGGATTTTGTAAGAAATTTTATTTAATTTTTGTGCCATGCAAATTTACTAATTTTATAGGCACAATGGTTTTGTAATTTTTTATATAAAATTATTAAAAACATTACTTATTTAACTTGTTTTTTTTTTAAATTTTAATGCAAACTTTACATTTCAAACATTATAAGAAGTATATATAACATTAATTATGCTTAACCAGGGTTGGGTGGCTTCCAAATTACAGCAAGTGGACTATGATGACTTATATAAAACTGTAGTCCACTTGAATTCGATCCTCTCATCTAGGGATTCAATAGAAATAAATACTCACTATGTTTGCAATTGATAATCTTGCAAATTGTGCACGAAAACTTTATTATATTTAGATATATGTAAAAGTTAAAGTTTGTGGATTTGTCTGTTTGTGGGTCTGTTTGTTCTACAAAGGCTTTTACATGCATTGATGGATCTTGACCAAACATGAAACATTTAACCATCATAATCCGGAAGAAACTCTTAAGGGGCTATGAACTTTTTAAACATTTCGTTTTAGGCCGGGGGCCCCGAATTCGTTTATTTTCCTGATATAATCTATATGAAAAATTAATAAATTCTCCTACACGAGATCCATTCAGTGTCCGTATTGAAAAATCGGTGGATTTAAAACTAATAATATCCTTTCTACAATTTTCCATAAGGCTCTATCATTTTAAAATGTTATATCTAGGCAATTTAAGTAGATTTAAATGGGACCAGTTTTAAATTTTAAATCTATTGTTTATGCGTCTGATGTGTGTAGGGCCCCCTATCTCAGACATTCTAAAAAGGTACTTTATTAAATAAGCCCACACCGGGGCCCCTATTTTAATTTAACTTTAGTCATAGTAGTGAAATTAGTTGTATACTATTTGGTGTTTGAAAAATACATACTTATCAAGTATTTTTTATACTTTTAATGGAGGAAATTAAATTTAATCTAGAATGTTCCAGGTGGTTCTTTAATGTTTTACAGTGATATATAATTGTATTTAAAAGCTTATTTGAACAAAATCGCACCGAGAATAATCCCAAAGAGGAATAGGATCCTAGGGGGATCGAGATCTAACAATAAACTGGTACCCATGATTACGCGAATAGAAAAAACGGTATAAAAATAAGAAATAGCACTTAGCTGGGAAGTAGTATCTGTCGGCAGAAACATAAATGATTCTAACATTTCTTTTGTTTTGTTCGCTGACGAAGGCTTTCGGCCGACACGTTCACAGTTTTGTTACGTTTATTTTTGCAGGTTTAACCCTACTCTGTTTTACTCTTTTTATATTGATGGAGGTTGGGCTCATGAACCAATAAGTTATTGTTTCTTCATCTTTAAAAATAGGATCCTAAGAGAGTAGACACCTTGTGTAAAAAACGAATCAAGTTGTAAGATAGTAGGTAGTCACCAGTTATATAAAGGAGTCTAGGTGTAATAGAGTAGACACCAGTTGTAAATCAGAGTGGAGTTGTTAGAAAGTAGACATTAGTTTTAAATTGAAGTCTAGTTGTAGGAGAGTACACATCAGTTGTGAATAGGAGTCTAGTTGTAAGAGATTATTCACCAATTTTAAACAGGAGTCTAGATTAAAGAGCGTAGACACCATGTGTAAAAAGGAATTTAGTTGTACGATCGTAGACACCTGTTGAAAAAATGAATCTATTTGTAAAAGAGTAGACACCAATTGTAAGAAGTATTCTGGTTTTAAGAAAGTAGACACGAGTTTTAAATATGAGTCTAGTTGTAAGCAAATAGACACCATCTGTAAATAGGTGTCTAGTTGTGAAAGAGTAGACACCAGTTGTAAATAGGAGTCTAGCTGTAAGAGAGTAGATAACAATTGTAAATAGGAGTCTGGTTGTAAGTACGTAGACACCAGTTGTAAATAGGTGTTTTTTTGTGAGAGAGTAGACAATAGTTGTAAATTAATATATATTTTGAGAGAGTATACAACAGTTGTAAATAAGAGTCGAGTTGTTAGATAATAGACATCAAATGTAAATTGAAGTCTAGTTGTAAGAGTGTAGACACAAGTTGTAAACAGGTTTTAGATGTAAGATAGTACACATCAGTTGTAAATGTTTGTCTAGATGTAAGAGCGTAGACAACGAGTAACTCTTAAATGACTTGTCTAACTAAGAATATAGTTACCGACTGCTTATTATGTAACTTGTCCAAGTTAGGATGCAGTTACAGACTGAATCTTAAATGTTATATATCGTATTAGTTTGATAACAAACATAAAATATTCATTTGACGTGTATTTTACTCGTATGTTAACAACATTCCTTTAAGATATTTATGTATAACACAAAACCTGTACCATACTTATGAAAATATAATTCAAATACAATACTTATCAAAACTTCATTCCCATATCAAACGTACGTAAACATTATTTCCATATCATACTTATGTGAACATGATTCCCATTTCATACTTATGTGAACATGATTTCAATATTATAATTTTGTAAAAAGATTCATATATCATACTATTGTAAACATATTGTCTATTTAAAAAACACGCATCTAACTTTGTTTTAAGTGTCAGTATACAATGACTTGAGCTGTTAGAAATTTTGATGTCAATAGTTAATGACTTTCTATCTAAATGGATCACATTCTTATTTAAAAAAAAAAAACAATGTTTCCATTGCATCCCCTATTGATCAATAAACTTACACAACGACAAAAATAAATATGAAATGAAGTAAAAGGTGGGAGAAAAAATACTTTATTACGTTTTGAAATAAATATTTCTTTATTTAAGATTAACAAAGCTAAAATTTACAGCAATTAAATGTGTTTATCAATGGTGTAGAAATCTACTGAACTAATTTATATGAACAACTTGGGACATCTTAGGTTAAGGTAGCTCAGTGGATGAATCAAAAGAATGTCCAGACATGATGTAGAAATCTACCCACACCATCCCGAAATCTCTCTTGATATACATATTGATTTTTCTCAGAAGTGTGAAACCTATGTGTCTACTTACACTCAACACTAACTATGGAAAATCACATTAACATGCTGTGAAAGGTTTTTTTCTAGAGCTGCAAAGAATTAGTCATATCAAAACTTTCTTAAAGTTTGATGCAACTAAGAGACTGATGTCTGCCTTCATTCATTGACTACCAAAATGCTCTAATTGTGGGTCTCCCACCTACGCTCCTGGATAAAAATTTTTAAAAAGCACAGAATAATGCGGCTCGCATTGTTCTTAGCAAAAGTAAATTCGACTATACTAAAACAGGTCTGAGCATTGGCTGCCGATCCGCGCTCACAAAGAGTATAAAATTGTAACTCTGTGCTACTGCTGCTTGCAATGACGTGGCAACGTCGTATCTCGAAGCGCTCATGACGACTTATGTACCCACAAGTCAACTCTACTCATCTGATAGTGGAAAACTTTCGATACCATGTGATCGCCTTGAGACTTATGGAAGGCGCCCTTTCGCATTTGCTGCAAAACAATTAGGAACACATTTCCTGTCGCTGTCAGAAACAGCAAGGCACTGGCGTCTATCAATACATATTTGAAAACACATATATTTTGCAAACAACTTATGGTGTGATTTTGTCTACCCTCTTTTCCAGCTTGCTATTATCTTCTAGATATATTGGATTGTATTGTTTACAGTTGCAAGGGATGAAAGACTTTAAATGGGTATTCTTGTTATTTGGATGAAGCGTGATTTTCCATTAAAATTTATTATTATTTCCACTGATCAATTTGTAATATACTTAAGACATCTTAGTTTAGATAAATCAGTGCATGTATCAAACGAACGTTCATACAGCGGGTAGAACTTTCCGAAATATACTATATGAACTACTTGGGACAGCTTAAATTTAGATCAATCAGTGGATGATTTCAAAGAATGTTTTAGATTTAGATAAATCAATGGATGCAAAAACAATTTAATATGAATTGTATTTATTGTTTTAAAGTCTTTGCAAGTGAGCATTATGTATTCAAATATGTGCAGTTTCAACAGAGTCTTTTGATCATGAAACTGCAAAATAAATGAAGATAACATTATATACAAGGGCTTCTGATTTAAAACTAAAATATAATTAAATAGTATAGCTTATTTAAACCATGCAGTTATAAGATAGCAATATAGTAAAGGCCATCAGAAAAAGGCTGGTAGAGTGAGTTAAAAAAGTAATTAAAATGTAACTTATAATTTTGAATGCAGGTGCACACACGAAAAGTAGCAGGGGTCACTTTGACTATGTTACAAAAAGGAAAATATTGACTAGGAGATATTACTAAAAAATGACAAAGATATATTGTCAAGACAAGTATTAATAATGAGATGTTGTCAACATTATTATTGAAATCTAGGTTTTATAATCTGCAACACAAGGGCCCCCGCAAAGTGTCATCTTCCGATCTACAATTTTTACTTAACAAAATATGCATTCAAATAACACAAATATGCCTTTTAGCAAATCTTTCAACAGGAAATGGGATTCTTTCTATCTACTTGAACATGAAGGACTCTGAGGCTTTACTGTTTCCCAAAGTTGTTTCAGTTTTTCATAAATACAATATGGGTGAAACGTATAAAATTCCACCTGGGGAAAACTGTCTGAAATAAACCCTGCCTTGACCAATCGTCGGCCTTTAAACTCCGAAAGAAGAAATAGTAAAATACAAATAAGCAAATAAACAACTTTGACATAATTAAAAATAATTTTCATTTGTAAGAGTTTGTCGTGTGCTAAAACTATTAAACCATTGTTTAGGGAGAGCTTTAATTATGGACTATTGATACAAAATGGATTCTTGTTTAATTTTTGTCTTTAGAATTTTCTCTAAATAACTGTATTATATTTTTAAAATATGTTTTTACTTAAGTACCAGCATTTAAAAGGGCATATCATGTCAATAAAGAAATTTCAAGCGCATGCTTATATATTGCCGTCATATTGGTTTTCGTTTATCATGCTCATCGGTTATCTGGACGCTTTTTCACGAACCCCGTTGCCGTTGACATAATAGAGCTGTACTGTACTGTACGATATTGATTAAGTCAAAAATTAGAATTGATGATGGAATTTAAATTGTTTATCACTACTGAAGTGGGATAAATTATATGAGTTAAAATAGCTCTAATTTCAAGATAGATAGTTTTTAAATGTCGGGGTTCAGCTAATAATATATGCGTACAAGGAGATTGGACGTCCAAGGATTTGAGTGAGGGGGTTGGGAAGGTTGTGTGTGTGGAAGAGAGAGATAGAGTATTTTTGAATTGCATCCTTACAAGTAAGGATCGAATTCGAGCGTACGAGAATACGCCCTCTTGGAAAAAATGCCAAAAGTTACCAGGCCATAAGCTTTATTACTTAAAATATATAATACTTGCATAACTCAAAATTCAAAATTTTTCAAAAGACGCAAAATCAAGTTAGAAATGTTAAAATACGCTAAAAAATTCCAAACGTTTGTTAGTTTCGTATTACTCTACTTAAAAAACACGATTTTAAAACAAATCTTTATAAGTTATAATATGCCATAATATCCCTAAATATGTCTTTATTAAATATAAAATATGTAACACTTATTTCCCCTGAAAAATTATTTATTACTGAAATTTTAATTCCTATTATTTAAACATTTCATTTTAACAACATATATAAAAAAACAAAAAAAAAAATAAAAATATATGTATTTCTATAACATGAAAACTAAAAATATAAATGACTTTTTTATTCATACGACTGTATCAACTCAGAAGTTTTTTTTTTTTTTTTTTTTTTTTTGGGGGGGGGGGGTGGGCAGTAATTATTATAATTTTTGTACAATTATAAAAATGCGCTAAAAAAAGAGTTGATCTTGATTTATTAAAATTTCGATGTTCAAGTAAAAGAACGTTTGTGTCATGAGTCATCAATGAAATGTATTTGATGTTAGAAACTGTTGTACAAACTATATGTTAGTTAGATAATAAATGAAGTAAAAGGGTAATAATATAAACTTAAAGGTAAAGAGTAATAATCACGTAACAACTTACATTGCCAGGAGTGGTGTGTAGTAGTAGTAGAAGTTTCTTCATTGTGTCAAAATCTTTCTGCGCAACGAGTACTAAAAAATCACTACCTACCATGCGGTCACTGCAGTATTTGCAATTGTATGTGTTTACACCACCTGTAGCTAGTTTAAATGTTCAATGCAATGGAAGTTGTGGAATATATAGAATAATGAATCAATTCTTTTTTAAGAAAGTGAAAGGGATTTCAATAGGAAATGGTGAGGATATATTTTAATCACCAGCAAACGTACTTGACTTAAGAAATTGTTGTCAAACATTAATATCAGAATATGAAAAACAATTTGATGCAATGCGCATATTATGGTGACAGGGTGGCCAACTGGTCTAAACTGATCAAACCTCAAGTTGGTGGTCTGGTGTTCAAGTCCAGCCAAAGACCAGTCATGCAAACAACATCACCCCGGGTGGATGAGACTCGTTAACCTTGGTCGGCAACTCATCTAAGAGAATGAAACTCTGAATTCAAACCCGGAGTTGGAGTCCCGTAAGGCGCAATTAATGACAATTCCTGCAACCGAACCCATCCCTGGTCGTCTTGACGTAGAGTCTTGCCACTGGATATGGAGGGCTAAGACGAGAGTGTGAGGTAGACGCCGCGCAACTCTTCTTCACAAAGTCATACAAAGTCATCCGCGCAAGTCATCAGTCACGAGACGACTCGATGGTCGTCGTCGATCCTCGACGGACGAACAATAATATAATGCTAATATATAATATGGAAAATATATGTAGCTACCCATAATGGACCATCAAATGCTGCAAAAAAAAATTCTTCCAAATCATTATTTGTTAAAACCAGAGATAGAGGTAATCCCATTTTTAAGTCTGTACGTTAAAATTCATTAGGAGTAAGGAAATAGTTTTAGAGACTATGTTATGTATCAATCAAACTGTGCATTATTTCTTAGTCTTTGCTACCATCGGCTTTGTACTACACTATGTTGTGTGTCTATCAATGTGTGTATTATTTCCTGTTGTTCTCTTCCATCAGCTAACCCTAACTACATTCATGCACGACTGAAACAACTTGGGAAAACTTACAGCCCCATAGTCCTTCATGTTCAAGTAGATGGAAAAACCCACATTTTCTGCTGAAAGATTTGCAAAAAGGCAAACTTGTGTTATTTGAATGCATATTTTGTTAAGTAAAAATGGTAGATGGAAATTTGACGCTTTGCGGGGCCCTTGTGTTGCACATCATAAAACTTGAATTTCAATTATACTCTTGACAACATCTAATTATCAATACTTGTCTTGACAATATCTCTTGGGCATTTTTTAAAAGTAATATATCATAGTCAATATTTTCCATTTTTTTAGCAAAGTCAAAGTGGTTTGACTTCCTGGGACCCCTGCTACTTTTCGTGTGTGCACTTGCATTCAAAATTATAAGTTACATTTTAATGATCATTTTGTCTCCCTTGCTTAGCCTTTTCTGATTGCCTTTACTATATTGCCACCTTATTACTGCATGGTTTAAATAAACTGTAATATTTAATTATATTTTAGTTTTAAATAAGACGCCCTTATATAAATTGTTATCTTTATTTAAAATGCCGTTTCATGGTCAAAAGACTCTGCTCAAACTGCACATATTTTAATACATGATGCTCATTTGCAAAGACTTGATGAGACATTGAAACGAAATTATTTACTACGCTGGAAGTGTGGTCTGTTGTCAAAATATATCAATAACCTATTGAATCTAATGCATTTTATATATAGGATATAAATATTTATATATATACAATTCATAATTTAATTAAATAATTTTCTTATGTATTTATTTAATCTTTGGGAGAGTGGGGGGAGGTTTTAAAAGTGATTAAAATAGACGTTTTAACATAACCTGAAACTTTAGCAAAGCATACAGAACTAATCAAGAATTGATTACGTCATTCATTGTTTTTTATGTTAAACTAATATGTATCATACGCTACCGATTCTTTTTCAAGTATATTGAGTTAAGAATTAATTTAAAAAATACATTTTTAAAAACGATTTTTATCAAAAGTTTGTAACTATGCTTAATGATATATAAAATAAACATTATTTACTTTCTGACAAAAATATATAACATTATATTGCTTTAGTTATATTCAATCAATCTATATACCATTATGCTAATAATTGTATTTATCATATTATGTATCCGTCAATGTGTCATCTTTTGGAAAAGGCAATGTGTGTTTTTTTGGATAGGACAAGGACTTTTGTAATAGATATGAAACTCGATCTCATTATGAATCAGAATATAGGGAATGTTAAAACGTTGCGTTTTTTATTTAGGAAGAGAGTTTACTAAATACGAGAAAAAATGCTGCTCTTAAAAGACTCCTCTCAATAGTCTCCTCACAAATGGCTCCTCCCCAAAGACTCCTCTCAAACATTAATGATACTAGCAACAACAATATATTTATACAACGTGACACTTGAACAACACTCTGTATTAATATACCATAACACTTGAACAAAAAACTTTATGAATATACCATAAAACTTGAACAAAAACATTGTTAATATAACATAACAATTGAATAAAAAACTTTATTAATATAAAATTACACTTGAACTGTACACTGTTTTAATATAACATAGATCTTGAACAACGCACTGTATTAGTTTAATTGAGCACTTTAACAACACACAGTATTAATTTGTCGTTGCACTTGAACAGCTCACTGTATTAACATTACGTGACTGTTCAGTTCTCAACAACGTATTCATCAGACAAACATCAAGATTTCGTTTATTTAACATAATAAAATACAATTTGTCTTTATTTATTTAAACAATGTCTCCTTTTAAACAATAAATACAATTTACATTAAACAATTTTTTGCATCCATTGATTTACCTAAAACTAAAACATTCTTTGAATGCATCCACAGATTGACCTAAATGTAAGCTGTCCCAAGTAGTTCCTATTGGTTAGTGCGCAAACTTCTACATGCTGTATGATAATTCGTTTGATGGCTGCACTGATTTATCTAAACTAAGATGTCTTAAGTATATGACATATTGATTAGTAGAAATAATAATAAATTTTAATGGAAAATCACGCTTCATCCCAATAACAAGAATACCCATTTAAAGTCTTTCATCTCTTGCTACTGTAAACAATACAAGCCAAAAATCACATCAAACGTTGTTTGCAAAATAGTTGTGTTTTCAAATATGTATTGATAGACGCCAGTGTCTGGCTGTTTCTGACAGCGACAGGAAGTATGTTCCAAATTGTTTTGCCAGCAAATGCGAAAAAGCGCCTTCCATAAGTCTCATGGCGATCACATGGTATCGAAAGTTTGCCACTATCAGATGAGTAGAGTTGACATGTGGGTACATAAGTCGTCATGAGTGCTTCGAGATAGGACGGTGCCACGTCATGCAAGCAGCGGTAGCACAGAGTTACAATTTTATACTTTATGTGAGCGCGGATCGGCAGCCAATGCAACTCTCTCAGAACTGTTTTAGCAGAGTCGAATTCGCTTTTGCAAAAAACAATGCGAGCCGCATTATTCTGTGCTTTTTTTTTAAATTTTATCCAGGAGCGTAGGTAGGAGACCCACAATTAGAGCATTTTGGTAGTCAATGAATGAAGGCAGACATCAGTCTCTTTGTTGCATCAAACCTTAAGAAAGTTTTGATATGACTAATTCTTTGCAGCTCTAGAAAAAAGCCTTGCATATCATGTTAATGTGATTTTCCATAGTTAGTGTTGAGTGTAAGTAGACACATAGGTTTCGCTCTTCTGAGAAAAATCAATCTGTATACCCAAGAGAGATTTCGGGATGGTGTGGGTAGATTTCTAAACCATGTCTGACATTCTTTTGATTCATACACTGAGTTACATAAACCTAAGATGTCCCAAGTTGTTCATATAAATTAGTTCAGTAGATTTTTACACCATTGATAAACACATTTAATTGCTTTAAATGTTAGCTTTGTTAATCTTAAATAAAGACATATTTATTTCCAAAACTCAATAAATTATTTTTTCACCACCTTTTACTTCATTTCATATTTATTTTTGTCGTTGTATAATTGTATCGATCAATAAGGAATGCAATTGAAACCTTGGTTTTTTTTTAATAAATATGTGATCCAATTAGATAGAAAGTCATTAACTATTGACATCAAAATTTCTAACAGCTCAAGTCATTGTATACTGACACTGAAAACAAAGCTAGTTGTGTGTTGTTTAAATAGACATAATGTTTTGTAAGAATATATAGGAATCATGTTTAAATAAGTATGATATATGAATCTTTTTACACAATTAT
>CAXITT010001329.1:68478-84138 GCA_964033795.1 Lymnaea stagnalis | reverse complement strand
GTTTCTAATGTAATGTCTGTGTAATTATGTTTGTGGAAAAAAGCCTTAAGTCTGTGGTGCCATACATGTTTTCTGTATTGTGAAAGTAATATCAGACTTATTGTGTGTTGTTTCTTGTTTATTGATGCTGGTTTTGTGTTTAATGTTATAGTCCACTTGCAGCAATTTGGTAGATTAACGGCCCTGATTAAGCATAATTAATGTTATATATACTTTCTTATAATGTTTGAAATGTAAAGTTTGTCTCAAAATTTAAAAAAAAAACAAGTTAAATAAGTAATGTTTTTAATAATTTTATATAAAAAATTACAAAACTATTGTACCTATAAAATTAGTACATTTGCATGGCACAAAAATTAAATAAAATTTCTTACAAAATCCTAAATGATATCGACTAAAAGATGTAGTATAAGAATGCCATTGTTTCCCTTGAAACACATTTATTTTGTTTAAACTTTGTTCGGATGAAAGGAAAAGAAAATTTTTGAAAAAAAGATTATGTGAATGGTTCAAATTAGATTCCATGACATTATGATAATTTTATTTTGGCTAATAGCCCTTCTCGGATAGCAGAAGTGAAAAACTATAAATATAACTCTTTAAAAAAATATTATTTATAATGCTATATTATGTCATGAACTTTCTACCTCAATCACAATGAACTCCTGTTTTGTGTAGACATTGTGCATGAATAGGGGCTCTCCTTATATATTGATTGACAAGCTAAGCTCAATGACCCAAAATATTGTTAGGTAGTCTATGGTGTCACGAGCTTCCTTATGTTCAGTGACACTTTCTCAAATTTCTACACTACCTCTTACACAACATTGTTTTAATGTGCCCAATGAAACATGACAAGAATACAATTTCTCTGACACAAACTTGTTTTATTGGCTCAAGCAAACACGACAACAATACAATAAACAAATAGATTCTCAATTTCACTTAAAGTAACGAAAAATAATACATCTTTTAAATTTACTGTCTAATATTAAATGAGTGTTTTTTTTAAAAAAATAATGTATGAATTTCTTATGCAACTTGAAATAAAACATCATAAAAGATATGCTATACAATATAGATGGCTGTCCCATAAATAAGACTATTCAATTAACATATGTTTAACAGAAGTAATCCACAATAGAGGCTAACTTATAGTATGAGTCTCATGTCAAAACAAAGATACTTAATAACAAAACACAAAGATCTTTCTTATCAATATCTAATAGACATGATCGATATGACTAAAACGGTACAATTTAAAGAGTATTTGAAATGTTATTTTACGTATTAAAATGTATTAAAGTAAAACGACCGATGTCCCACAACTCGCTAGGTAACTTTGCAGCACTATATGAGATAAAGTAAAAATGGCAAAGTAAAGAGTCTATAATAGAATACTTGAAAAAACACCCTTTTACAAAAATCTACTAAAAAGTATACAATAAACAATATTTCTTACAAATGCATTGCATTGTTATTGCATGTTTCTCTATCTTATAGATTTTTTAAAATTAATTTTACGTATTTGAAAACAATAGAGGGGCTTGAATTCCAATAAATTGGCGTTCAGGGGAAATAATTATGAACGCATTTAATATTCATTTATATCTACATTTAGATATTTTTGTGGGGCAATTTATTTTTAATTTGTAAATCAAATGTCTTAAAAATAAAATGTACCGTAAAACTTTTCTTTAAAATTCATCTAAAAGAAAAATTTATTGTTTTTCCTATTCAGATGTAGATTTTAAGAAACTTTGAGATAATTTTTATAAAACAAGTTTATATTTATTTAAAAGCTTAACCAAAAGGAAAAGAAACATCTAGATTATAGTCAAACTTGGGATAGTTCCCGATTTCGATCCCCCTTTATGTAGGGATGCAATAAATTAAAGATATGTAAAATGTCTGCCAATATTTAATTGTTCGCAAATAAAATCCAAAGTACTGTCTTTGATATTATATAATTTTACAAGATTTCTGAAATTGGTTGGTGAAAGAAAAACTATAAATAGTACCTTCTTGTTTTTGTTTCATTTTAGACTACTATATTCAATGACAACGTCATATTGTTTTTAGTTGAAAACCACAAGGCCAGCTTTTGCGTGCTTTACCATTCAAACAAACTGAACATATCTTATAGAGCATGTTGCCATCTATGGTTTACCATTCCAACAAATTTGACACATCTTAAAGAGCATGTTTCCATCCAAAGTTTACCATTCCAACAAACTGAACACATCTTAAAGGGCATGTTTCCATCCCAAGGTTTACCATTCCAACAAACTGGACATATCTTAAAGAGCATGTCTCAATCAAAGGTTTACGGTTAAAATACTTTTTATCATCTCTTAATTAACATTCGGTACAAACTATTGATGTGTTCTAAATAGATTTGTTCATGTTAAAATACAATAATAGTTTGATTGTAGGTATATAAGAAAATTTAAGAAAATGTTGAGAAATTCGGGATATATTTCAAATTGAGCCATAGGCGCCTGCAGTATTGATCAAGGTAGGTCGTATGACACCCCCTGGAAAATAATAAATGTATACTAAAAAATAAATTACCCTTTACACTGTATACCAATGACAACAATTTTTTTTTTTTAAATTAATATTATTTCATATTAAATGTTTCAAATGACCAGTGATGAGAAGGGAAACGATGGGCGTAGAGACCGGAAAAAAGTACAATAGATGATGGAGTAGTTAATCTGACATTGGCAGCGTTTATTGTAGTACAAGAATGACAGTTTGGGGGAAAGGCAGACAACAAGTAGACAGTGAGGAAGAAATGATAGCTTGAGAGGCAGGCAGACACCAAGGTAAAAGTGAGGAAGACATGATAATTTGAGAGCCAGGCAGACACCAAGTAAACAGTGAGGAAGCCATGGTAGCTTGAGAGGCAGGCAGGCACCATGAGAATAGTGAGGAAGACATGATAGCTTGAGATGCAGGCACCAAGAGAATAGTGAGGACGACATGATAGCTTGAGAGGCAGGCAGAAACTCAAGTGAACAGTGAGGAAGACATGACAGCTTGAGAGGCAGGCAGACAACAAGTGAACAATGAGGACAACATGATAGCTTGAAAGGCAAGTAGACACCAATTAGACAGTGAGGAAGACATGATAGCTTGAGAGGCAGGCAGACACCAAGTAAACAGCTATGGGAC
The DNA here is from genome assembly GCA_964033795.1 of Lymnaea stagnalis. Taxonomy (NCBI): domain Eukaryota; kingdom Metazoa; phylum Mollusca; class Gastropoda; family Lymnaeidae; genus Lymnaea; species Lymnaea stagnalis. Next base: position 80,958 of record CAXITT010001329.1, on the reverse strand, counting down.
GGGTATCAGGGATGAGTTCAAGTAATTGCCTTGCTGGTCAAAGTGGAATGTTCACCAAGACTATGGGTTGTGTTAGATTATTTATAAGTGATAGACACAAACCTCAACGGGATTGATGCCAATAAGTGGGTAAATATATGGAATATGAGTCGGGTTGTGTGTGATGTACATCGTGGAGAGAAGGTTGTTTTTGAATAGGCGTCAGGTAGTTTTTGATGTACATCGTGGAGAGAAGGATGTCTTGGATAGGAGTCGGGTTGTGTGTGATACATCGTGGAGAGAAGGTTGTCTTGAAAAAGGAGTCGGGTTGTTTGAGATGTACATAGTGGAGAGAAGGTTGTCTTGGAATAGGATTCGGGTTGAGTGTGAAGTACATCGTGGAGAGAAGGTTGTCTTCGAACAGGAGTCGGGTTGTGTGTGAAATACATTGTAGACGATAGGTTGTCTTTGAATAGGCATCGGGTTGTGTGTGAAGAACATCGTGGAGAGAAGGTTTTCTTGGAATAGGAGTCGGGTTGTGTGTGAAGTATATCGTGGAGATAATGTTGTCTTGGAATAGGAGTCGGGTTGTGTTTGAAGTACATCGTGGAGGATAGGTTGTCTTGGAATAGGATTCGGGTTGTGTGTGATGTACATCGTGGAGAGAAGGTTGTCTTGGAATAGGAGTCGGGTTGTGGGTGAAGTACATCGTGGAGGATAGTTTGTCTTGGAATAGGAGTCGGGTTGTGTGTGAAGTACATCGTGGAGAGAAGGTTGTCTTGGAATAGGAGTCGGGTTGTGTGTGAAGTACATCGTGGAGGATAGGTTGTGTTGGAATAGGAGTCGGGTTGTGGGTTAATTACATCGTGGAGGATAGGTTGTCTTGGAATAGGACTCGGGTTGTGGGTGAAGTGCATCGTGGAGGATAGGTTGTCTTGGAATAGGAGTCGGGTTGTGTGTGATGTACATCATGGAGAGAATGTTGTCTTGAAATATGAGTCCTGTTGTGGGTGAAGTACAGCGTGGATGATACGTTGTCTTGAAATAGGAGTCGGGTTGTGTGTGATGTACATCTTGGAGAGAATGTTGTCTTGGAATAGGATTCGGGTTGTGGGTGAAGTACATCGTGGAGAGAAGGTTGTCTTGAATGATGTAGCTTTTGAATGAACTTTGTGAGCGTATTTTGTTATGATTATAGTCAAATGACTGGACGTATGAGGGGATATTATTTGGAGACATTTGTAATAGAGCTAGATATTTCTTGACTGGCATTCTGATGAGATGGACGCAGTACCACGAGGTATAAACATTTAATACTCCAAGTCAAATTACAATGTTTGACAAGGAGAGACCGGCACGTAGGCAGAACAAACATGAAGTGCAATGTTTGCTAAGAAGTCTTTGATTTTACTCTGAAATTTCGAAATTATCAACGTGTAACAAAAGGGAATTGATTGATTATCAAGTTATTGACAATTTGCAGCTTTGAAGACCAGGAAAGGACAATTCTAAATGAAGTAAATTTATTTTTAAAAATCTATTACTGAAAGCTGAACCAGTTCTTAAATATATTTACTTCATGACCTACAGTTATTTGACCTTGTCATTGTTATACTGTAAACCGATTTTAATAAGTAGAACTGTATCATGTAAGTCAGGGGAGCTGAAGGGATGACACCAAAAGTTTACATCACTAGGTATCTTTAACCCTAGTTACTCCCCTGAAATATAGTATATTTCTCTCTTTAACTTTCACTGTTGTACACATCTAACTAGCTGGAACATCAATATGAGTAAATTATATCTCTACATTAAATCAAATACATTGGTAGTAGCCTACCTTATGGATAAATACATGATAATACTAAGAATTTTTAATTAACTTTCTTCGCATTTCTTAAAGATGTTATGAAGTTCTACGGTAACTAGATAACAACTTGACTACAACGTGTCTGTCTTGAAATCTCAAGCAAACATGTACTTAATGACACTACACAATATATACTAAACAATATCTAGAAGATGTGATCGTGAAGGTTAAAACAATATAATGTACATGATAGTTTTACATATATGTTTAAGTATTAAGTGTGTTTCAAAGTAAAACAATGGAATTGGTTTTCTCAAATCTCAGTACGTAAGTTTTCAGCACTATTTGAACTAGTTCAATTTAAAACTATCAAATTCGATGTCTCGCAACTCACTATGTACTTTAAAGCTCTAATGAACTAAACCAAAGTAAAACAATCGAATTCGATGCTCACAACTCACTATATAAGTTTGCAGCACAATTTGAACAAGTCTTGCAACAGAAATATTCAAAAACAATAATTTAAAAAAAAAAATATTATTTCAAAAACAAAATAAATACAAAACACAATAAATCAGACTTCACACATTTGCATTGCATTATTATTGCATAATTCAATTTTATTTGTTTTTTCTTCTTACATTAAAAAAAAATAGAAAAGGGTATTCAAACAAAATTGATAAAAGAGAAATAATTATTTATACTTTTATATATTTATATATAGAGCGAAATATATCTTTTAATTTTTAGGACACATTTTTACTTTGTTAACAAATCGTTTTGAATAATATCTAAAATAAACAATAATAAAAAAAATTCCCTAAACGGATGTTGTATTGTTTTCTTACTTTATTATGTTGTTTTTAGTAAACAATGAAATCAAGTTAATAAGACAGACTTATTTGTAATTCAAAAGCTTAACCAAAGTGCTGCTAATTACGCAGTTGGTGTCTGTACACAGGATTTCTCTCGAATTCGTTCCCTACATGTAGGGATGCAACATATAAAATGAATTTAAGTTAACTAAGTGCATGCAGTCAAGCAAACATTCCACAAAAAAATACTTTGATGAGTGAGAATGTTGAACAAATTCTTTCTTGCGCGGTTGCAATGATTTTAAGCCGATAATGCCCCACTCCATCTTCTCGTTTACATCTAAGATTTAATAATAATAATATTTAGTGGTCTTTTATAGCGCGGTACCCCAAACTAGGGCTAGGCCCACGGCTCTGCACATAAAAATATTATCAAAAGAGACCTAATCATGACATTAAAATGAAATACAATTTTTAAATAAAGAACAGCATGGACCCAAGGACTTTTACAAGGCGAATCATGGACGGCAGTCAACAAGATCATTTATTGGTCTTCATTCTCTTCTTAGATATCTTAAGGTCCCACAAGGCGAGCCATGGACAGGCGCCAACAAGATCATTTATTGGTCTTCATTCTCTTCTTAGATATCTTAAGGTCCCACTAAAAATCTGAAACTTGTGAAAACTGTTTATGAGGTGCGGACGATGTTTGTTCCACAAATGTTTTGACATGGATTGATGGATCTTGGACAAGGATTGATGGATCTTGGACATGGATGGATGGATCTTGGACAAACTTGGTAAATATAGCCACCATCACCCGGATGGAACTCTTAAGGGGTTATGAACTTTTTATAACATTATGTTTTGGGCCGGGGGCCCCGAATTTGTTATTTTCCCCATATGAGCTATGTAAATAAAATGACCAACAAATACTCCTAAATGAATAGATGTATCTTGATCAAACGTAATAAACATACACTTTTTTTATCCATATTAAAATATCCAATGGTATTGAACTCCTAATAACCATTCCTCTGGGGCCGGGGGCTCCATTTAATTTTTTCACATATAAGCTATATAAATATCAATAGGCTTAGTACTCCTACATGGGTTGATGGATCTTTACCAAACTTAGCACACACATACATGATTATATATAGTCAAATACCGAATGGCACTGAACTCATAATATTAATCCCTCTGGGGCCCCATATCATGTGTCCTTTTTAAAGCTAAATAAATGTCATTATGCCTAGACAATTCTGTAGTTTCTATGTGAATTGATGGATACAGGCCTAGCATGGTAGCAATACCCTTCATTGAAATATCGGTCGATTTAAAACTAATAAAATCCAATCTAGAATTTTCCAGAAAGTTCGATACATTTAAAAAGCTGTAGCTATGACATTTTAATTAACTAATTTGTATATTAAAAAGTATTGGATAAAAAAGATTAATAGACAGCAACATCTTGTGTCAACACAACAATATAAGGTAAGCTTTAAGAATAATTTGACAGAATACAAGAGTATACGTTTCAATACATGCCTACATCCCTTCATTAGTACAACAAAAAGACAAATACGTTTAAATTAAATTTACATTATATATATATATATAGATAGATAGATATAGATATCCTTCTTAAAAAGGCGAGACAAAATAGGAGTGGGTGATGCACACATTCACCTTGGCTTGTCACTAAAGTACATCAACATTAGCTTAGTCTAATGGTGACAGCCTATATTTGCTCAGTTTGTTTGACACAACCTACCTTTGCTCAGGCTTGTAGACGCAACCTACGTTTGTTCCAATTAATGGACACAGCCAAACTAGGCTCAGTCTGATGGACACACCCTCTTTAGTTCAGTCTTACAGACACAGCCAACGTTCGATCAGTATGGATGGATACAGCCAACCTTGACTCAGTCTAACGAACACATCTGTCATTAGCTCTGTCTGACAGACATAGCTTTCTTGGCACAGCATGATAGACACTGCCTACCTCGGCTCACATAGACGGAAGCAGACCATGGTTTAGTCTAATGGATTCAGACTATCTTGTTTAAGTATGATGGAGAAAGCCTACCTTAACTCAGAATGGCAGACAAGCCTACCTTTGATAATTCTGATGGACACAGCCTACTTGGCTCAGCCTGATGGACACAAACTACCTTAGCTCAATCTTACAGCTTAGCCTACCTTGGCTCAGTCTGACAGTTTAGCCTACCTTGACACAGTCTGAGTAACACATCATATGAGATCCAAGGCACTACCAAAACATAGATCTCTAGCTTGCTCAGCGAGCAATGCCAGGCAGTAGTGGTAGATGGCAAAACCTCCTCCTTTGTCGGTATTAAGTCAGGGGTCCCCCAGGGCTCAGTGCTAGGCCCTTGTTTGTTCCTAACATAAATCAATGATCTGCCCGGGAAGCTGACCTCTCAAGTAAGATTTTTTGCAGACGACACGGCGGTATATAGGACAATCGTCTACAGCTCTGACCAGAGCCAGCTTCAACAAGACCTCAATTGGTTAGCTGAGTAAGAGATGAGCTGGGACATGGCATTTCATCCCGTCAAGTCCCAGACCTTGTCAGTCTCCAGAAGCAGATCCCCTCTAAACCACTCTTACGAACTGCATGGCCATATTCTTGAGCCAGTTTCCTCCGTAAAGTATCTAGGTGTTACCATTCAAAGAGAGGTCCGCTGGGACGAGCACATTAACAGTGTGTGCAACTGGGCAAAAAAGACCCTGGGGTTACTAAGGCGCAATCTGAAGATCGCCAACTCAAGGGTGAAAGAAAAAGCCTATAAAGCTTTTTTTCAGGCCTTTTTAGAGTACGCTTCTACAGTCTGGGACCCATTTACCCAGAAAAGCATCGACAGGTTGGAGGCGGTCCAAGACGGGCAGCGCGCTTTGTTATGATCCGCTACAGAAACACCTCAAGTGTTGGCAGCATGCTAAAAACACTGGGCTGGTCAACATTGGAAGAACGACGACGAATATCACGGAACTCCAAGTTGTACAAGATCAAAAATGGGCTGGTCCACTGCTCCGGAACAAACAGAAACTCGTTCATCTTCCCCCTAGGCAGCGAAGAGGCCACGACAGACATTTCGGGCTGGTAAAAACAAGAACAAAGTACAGGAGCTCCTCATTCCTGCCGAAGACAATAGGGGACTGGAACAATCTTCCAAAAGCAACAGTTGAGGCGGCTACACTCGACAAATTTGTGTCTATTACCTCCTGTATTGCAACTCCTAGTTCGTAACACCACTGCTGAGTAGCCCTTGCAACCAGTGAAGTATCCCCTTGAAACCCATGCACAGTAACATAACGAACCCTCTTAAACATAGGAGCCAGAATGATCACTTCATTGATCGTGGGCCCTCAAAATAGAGAATAAGAAGATACCATGACTAGATTTGATAGACACCGCATACCTTTGTGCAGTCTGATTGACACAAACTACTTTAGCACAGTTTTAAAGACACACCCACCTTATCCCAACCTTACAGATACAACTAACCTCACCTTATTCTTATGGACACTGCAAAACTTTGATCAGTGTGATGAACATTGCATTAATTGGCTCAGTCTAAATGACAATGCCGTTTTAGGCTCAGTCTTATGTACACACAGTACCTTGACCCAGTTTGTCAGACACAGTCTACATTGGCGTTACCAGATCGACACATCTTACATTGTATGAAACGAATATACACAAACTACATTGGCTCAGTCTTACTGATATTACAAATACATTTACATATTTATATATATATATATATTTACATATATATCAATGTATGTATATATATATATATAATATATTTATATATATATATAAATAATGTCTAAAAATAAACATTTTTATGACTCCATAGATAAAGAACTATATTGTGTGTGAGGTTTCTTTGGAACAAAACAATTCTGTCATAATTCTAATTTTTGTCGATGATATATCTATTATTCTCTTTCTTCAATTGCTTTTAAAAGATTATACATTCTTTGTGTCCTGTATAATGTTTAAGTTTTAAATAATAAATTCATGAATTATCTCTGCTATCCTGTGTGGCGTAACTATGTTTTCTTCATTTCCCAATTATTTTTTTTTTAAATTTTTGTAAATTCCATTGAAATTCCTTTTTTTTTTTACATTCGTTTCAAAAAAAAAAATTCTCGCTTGTTTGTCTTTCAATGTTGTCTAAATTTATTTTTATTGTTTTACAAAAGTTAAGATACTAAAGAACCATTTTTACAATTGCGTGAGTATTTTGGTGGAGTGAAAAGATGTTTAACGAGACTTGAAGGGGGAGTTGCTCACTTGCGGCTCTACTCCTTAGATAGCCCAACGCGGACATCCAAGAGGGAGCCATTTTTTCTAACAGGGTCGCCAGTGGAAGAATGGCGTCATAGAAACATTCGGAAGTGCTCGAGTGTTATAGGCTCCACTTGCTAACAAGAACCATTTAATCTGCGTCTGATCTGTCAAAGCTAATAATTATTTCAAATAACACGCCACATTGAGTCACGAGTAAATTATATTATTTTTCATAATAGAAGGTTACACTACACATTAATTAAATAAAGAAAGACATCTTGAAGACATTCTATTTTTTTTTCAATCATAAAATATATTTCCTGTAACTGCAAAAAAACAAATAAATTATGAAACACTGATTGTTTTGGGAATTATGTAACATCGTGTACTTATGTCTTCGTATTAATTAGTGAATGCTCAATCTTGATACAACAAATCAACAGTTGTGGTCTGTTAAGAAAATGTGAGCGCCATAGCAAGCAAAATGTTTCTTCACATATATAAATTTAATGACGTCATACGGACACTTTCTTGTTTCATCAATGGATGTGTAGTTTACACATGTTGTTCTGTCTCTCTAGTTAAATTAGGAGTGTTTTAATAGAATAATTTCTGCTTTAACAAATACTCAACATTTTTTTTTTTTTTTTTTTTTTTTTTTAAAATTTAAAATTATTTCATTTATAATATTACAGTATGGCAACAAATGATACACATTAAATGGTTTAAAAACTGTGCAGTATGGCAACAAATGGTACACATTAAATGGTGTACAAACTGTGTTCACTTTCTAACACTACTGTCACAATATGCGTACATACATTATACAACGCAATCAAAAAAAAAAAACAGGCAATCAAATGCTGATTACTCCTCATAGCAAAATGTTGTATCACAATTAAGTAAAATAAAAAGCTTGTCTGAACAGAAGTGCACAATACTAAAAACCTGAACTTGATCACACTTTCTCAGGAAGTGATATGGTGACAACCGAGATAAACAAAACAATTTCCATCATCACCTCCTCCCCAATCCAAACCAACCTCACCAAACCCAAACCAGCCTCAGTAAACCTTCACCAACCTTACCCAATCCTAACCACTCACTGGAACACCCAAATAAATTTAAAGATGCAAGTCACGAAGCTAATGGCTTTGATATTTCACTGGTACGTTAAAACTTGTGCATGTTTCCCTCCAGGTCCTAAACAATATCAATGGCTTCGTAGGCTGACCATTGGACAAATGTCACGAGGGTCGATGTTTTAACAAACAAAACCTTTGCTTTTCATTACAGGCGTACCATCTATGATAAGCAGCTTTTGAAAGTGATGACCAAACATGTGGGACATGGTTATCAAGCTTTTAAAGTAAGGAAGACTTTTGCAGACATGTTTAAAATTGTATTTTGTATCATCGTAATTTAAACTTAACAAAAACTGTTGATTTCGTATCAATCTATTTAAATTTCATTGCAGTTCAACACCTTTATGACAATGAATAGTCAAAACTACTCTAACAGCTGCTTAAACTCTCTATTTTTTAATTAATTATATATTCATTAGCGAAATCTAAAAACTAATTTTTAATGTTTTCTTTCTTTTTTTTTATTGAATCAAAATTATCAATTACATACATAGTAAACTATTTACAGGCAAAGTGTCCAAAGTGTAAAATGAACATAATTTTGCCTTATGTGCTAAAATAATCTATTGACATAATAGTTACTGAAATTCTAAGTTAAAGGTGTGTGCTAAATTAAACATGTGTTTCCATTATGAATTTTTAAAATGATGTCTAAATGAATTGGAATGATAAACAAATTATTTGAATGTATTATTTTGTCATTATATTTTCTTAACTTATGTTTTGAATTATGTTTAGTATTTTAAATCTAAAAAGAGTTTCTAATGTAATGTTTGTGTAATTATGTTTATGGAAAAAAAGCCTTAAGTCTGTGGTGCCATACATGTTTTCTGTATTGTGAAAGTAATATCAGACTTATTGTGTGTTGTTTCTTGTTTATTGATGCTGGTATTGTGTTTAGTGTTATAGCTCTGTCTTTATCTACTGGGTGAACTTTAACTGCTTGTATGATTTGTTTAAGTGTAGATTTAGTCTGTAATATTGTGTTGCATGTCAGATTTAAAGTTGTTCTGTCTCATCAGCCCCTGTCCAGCAGAGTAGACATTCCAGGTGCCTAACCCTGTCCTTGTATGGTCTTGATGACACTGGTGTCATGTTGTAAATGAGTCTATATGTTTTTTCTTTGTCTCTATTTTCGATTTCTTTAATGTGTGTATTTTTAAATGTATTCTTAGTGTTTATTGTTCCATAATCATTTGTCCATTTTATCCTATTGTAGAGTGGTGTTGCTTGTTTCTTTATTAAATGTGTGCAATTTTCTTTAGTTCTCTTGTGTACACGTGTTTCGTTGCCTTTTAATGCTTGAATGCATATCACATGAAAATCCGATTGTTTTCTTCCCATGTAATGGGGTGTGTTGTTATCAATTTGTATTAACTGTCCTAGCCTGATCCCAATGTAATAATGTTTAATTAAATTTTTCTCCTTTTTCTAATTACTTGTCCTTTAAATTTGATTCTAAGTGCTTCTAGTTTTGTTTCATCAATCTACAAAGGAGCAATATGAAAACAGCTTGTTAAGTTTTTTTATTATATATATATATATCCATTTTAAAGTTAAAATTTAAAGCTTTTATCTTCATAAAACAAAAGATAAACAAAAAAATACTATTAACAAATTTTAATTTTTTAAGAATACGTGTTTGATTCAAATTTGTATTATCAAAATTTGCGTAACAAAAGCAGAAAAAAAAATTGCATGAAATTCCTTAAAGGTATCCACAAAAAGATATTTAAAAACAGAAGTTAATTGTTTTCTTTGAAAAAAAAATATTTGAAGGAAACCTTCTTAAAAAGAAGAAATAAGTAGAACAAGGTAAGTGGAAACTTGCACAAAAAGTCACGAACTTTTGGCCTAAGAGCCTGTCTAAATTGTCAGGAGAGATGAAAATAGGACAAGAAATAGAGACACGTTAATAACTTAAGTTATCGCCATTGTTATTTGCTGAAGTTCGATTTCCCATAAACACAATTACAGGAATTCAACAAATTTATCAAATGTTTTTATTAAAATAAAACAATTTGTACAAGCATGTTACTTTTTCACTTCCAGCCAGTGTTTCTTTTAGGCATCTTTCCATCAAATCCAGAAATGTCAGACACAATAACACCCGACACAGCAACGTCTGGAAGTACATGAATTAACTTACAGTTAAACAAGGTGGGTCATCATAACCAAGAAATGTCAGAGACAATAACGTCCGACACAGCAATGCCTTAAAGCACATACATTAAAGTACAATTGTAAAATTAATGTTTAAAATAATACATTTAAGGTGTATGAAATAATACATTTTAGGTGTATAAAATAATACTTTTAAGGTAAATGAAATAATACATTTAAGTTGTATGAAATTATACATTTAAAGTGTATAAAATAATAGTTAATTTGTATAAAATAATACATTTAATAAGTAGGAAATAATGCAATTAATATGTATGAATTCATACAAACAATTGTTTTGAGATAATACATTCAATACGTCATTAGTTACAACTTTAGTTATAGTTAGTAGTAACAGTGGCTTATTTAATAAAAAAAAAATACCATGGACCCAGGAGCTATAAAAGTACTCAGTTGTCATTATCATGAATGCTTACAATCATACGAAGTACAGGGTGCTAAAAGTAATTAAGTCACAAATTACAGATTTTGGGATTCACAAGTTGAAGTTTTCTTTTTGTTTATAAAATATAAATATAATTATTTTGTCACGTTTAATTAAAAGACTTATGTACATTTCAATGGGTTCAAATTTCTGCATTACACTTTTTTAAACCGACTAACCTAAGATTTCAGTTTTAATTGATTTTGACATAAATATGACTCAAGCACATTTAGCCCTAATGACTAATAATGCAGTATTTTAATGAAAACATGCACAGCACAGTAATCTTAAATGACGCGGTCTCTAATGCATTCAAAGTCTGAAACAAAGTTTTAAAAAAATTATATGCTAAAATGAAACGGTCTTCTCCAATTTCTTCTTGATTCTTCGTAATTTTTCTCCAGGGACGGTTTAAACGGAGTGTTCATCCTTACATTTCTGATGGTAGACTTTAAAATATCACTCCCTTCCATGCAAAGTCCAAGGTAAATAGAAGGCAACTTAAAAGTGAAATGTCTTCATAGCAAAGGGTGCCTTAACAAAGCAAACAGAAGACTGAAATTGGAAGAAAATATATTGAAAAGGATGGAGAAGGATAATTTTTGTATTCATCTGTGGCACCCCAACGCGCCAAGGACTAAGGTGAATGATGAAAATATTGAGATCCAGAAATACATTAACATTGTTCCTAATTCGTCACTAGCAACATATCATTTGATTCAGATTGACATTCAGCACAATGTCTTTTAAATGATGACTTTGCTTATACAGCTATCTATTTGAGAAAGTCATTTGGTCAGTTTTTAAATGTCGTAGCCAAATAGGATGAAATGATTTGGACTGGTCAGTGTATAATTTTTGAAATGCATAGCTGAATGAAACTCTTTAGAATCTTTGCCAATACCCTCGCTAAGTCTTTAAATGTTTCTTAAGATATGTGTTTCTGTGAGTTGAGCTTGTGTTAAAACAAAGACTTATCAAGAACTATTTACGATACGCCAGGGAAAAGTCAAGGCTTTTTTATCTGGCTCTGATATTATTATTTCAACATTTTACAGTCAAGGATGTTGAGTGTGATAGTGCCATTGACTGGTTTGCAGTTTTAAAGAACAGGTAAATCAAATTTTAAGTCAAAATGAGAAAATCATTTTTGAACTGTCTCTACCTCTAACAAGATTAGTTTAAACATATGCACAATCTAATAAAGCTTAATTCACCATTTACTGTTTATTTCATGACAATATAATCCTTTTTAAACAAAAAATACATTTGCGTTTTTTTGCAATCACTTTCTATTAGTTAACTTGACTTGCCCGGGGGACAGTCACCTCCCTCTTGGAGAGATGCCTGAAAGAAACACTGGCAGAGATTTACAAAAATAACATGATATTGTAAACGATTTTTTTAACAATAACATTTTATGAATTCTTTCACATCCTGTAATCCTGTATAGTGGAAATCTATACCCTGCAAATGACATGTAAGTTATTAACCTGTCTCTATTTCTTGTCCCCTTTTTATATGTCCCGTTGATGAGGAACTCTTTTGGCTGAAAAGTTATTTTCCTACTGTACTTGCTCTTATTTCAATATTCCACATACCTTGTTCGACATTTTTCTTTTTTTATTCTTTTTTTAAAGTTTTTTTATTAATGAAATTCAAGGGAAAAAATCGATTACACTTTCAAATAATTTTATCGATAATTTTGAGAAATTTTGTAAGATATTTGTATTTTTTTTATGCATTAGTAATTAAAACACATATTTTACACACATTTTACAAATACTTTTAAATAT
>CAXITT010001329.1:7976-63012 GCA_964033795.1 Lymnaea stagnalis | reverse complement strand
CGCTTCGCGACATTGGGGGCTCGTCTGAACGAATCAAGGGCAGTTAAGAATCATCCTGTGTGAAGCTGTGAAGTGTCAGGCCGTCCGAATTACCATCCCTGTCCGGGGCTGGGCAGTATAATCTCCGCCCGAACCTGTGTGTCGCCGCCAGAGGCTTTGTGTCGCCACCCGAACCAGTGTGTCGCCCGCCCGAAACTGTGTGTCGCCGCCCGAAGCTGTGTGTCGCTGTCCGACACGTAAGTATCAACTTCCACGGGGCTGTGAACATCGACCGTCCGTTGTGTGAGGCATCCTGGCACATCTGTCTGAGGCTGTGTGTCGCTTGTCCGAAGTCGTCTGGGGTGCTCGTCTTGTGTCTCCTGTCCCAGCTGAAGCAACCGTCCAATGCTGTGACCCGCTGATTGGGTTGTTCCACCGAACTTTACACCGCTGTTGCTGTACACCCCTGTGGGTATTCTACGCTGTTGCAGTACACCGCTGCTGACGTATCCTGCCTCTGTGTCCCGCTGATTGCTGTGTCCTGCTGTTTGCTGCGCTGCGCTGATAACTCTATCCCGCTGGTTGCTGTACACCGCTGTACCTGGCACGAAGCAAACCACCTACGACCAGATCGTCACTGTGCCGCATCCAGATCATCTAGATCATCACCGCACCACCGATCGGATCGTAACTGTGCCGCCACCAGAACATCGCCGCACCTACAACTGGAGCGCCTCTGCATCTACCACCAGTGCATGATACCGGGTAAACAAAGTAGGCCCAATTAGACATTATTACCTAAAACTGTGACATTTTTATATTGTGTATGGCGAGGTAAAGTACAGGTCAAGTCAAGCACAGTTAAGTAACATGTTAAGTACATAAGTATTATTATTATAGTTATTTAAGATTATAATATTTATCTTATATTGAGAAAGCTGTACAGTATTTGAACATATAAATTTGGAGGGGTAAATAATTATAAATGGAAACAAGAAGCAAAGCTAAGAGAACCATATCGGAAATAATAGCCGAAATTCGGGAGGTGGGAGAAAAGGACCTCAGATTTACGGGACAGGAGTTAGATACATATGTAAGGGACCAATGGGGGAAAATACAAGAAGGGGAGAGAAGAAGGGAAGAAGAAGAGCGAGAAGAAAAGATCAGAGTAGAAGAGAGGGAACAGGAACTTAAGAAATTAGATAAAGAAATTGAATTGGCCAAAATAAAAAATGGAGCAGCACAACATTATAATAGTGACGAAAAAAGACCCAGCAAAAACTATCACTTACTCAAATGCCTCCCTAAATACGACAGCGACAAGGAACTGGACGAATACATTGTAAACTTTGAACACATTGCAAGACAAAACGGGGTACCAAAACAGGAATGGATCACGGAATTACAGGTGAGGTTGACGGGGGATCTACAGTCATTTCTAATGACTGAGGACATAAGGAAAAGGTTAGACGATTACGAGACAGTAAAACTGTTACTTCTGAAACATGGAGGATACAATGAGGAAAAGTACAGGGGGAAATGGAACGAGCTGACACCTCTGAATGATAACTTTAGGGAGTTTCATTCTAACTTAGTACGGAGCTTAGATAATTGGGTGGATAGCTCGAAAACAGAAAAAACTTTTGAAGGGCTAAAGGATTTATTGTGTCGTAATAAATTATTGGTTAACATGAATGGGGAAACAGTTAAAAGTGTTTTAGTACAAAACCCGACCAAATGCGAGGACGTATTGCGCCACATAGATAACATTAAAGCAGCAGGGAATGACAAAATAGCTAAGGGTAACAAATCAACTTTTGCGGCAGGGAGTGCCGAACACTGGGAAGGTCAACGTGGAGCCGAACGAAGAAGATCGGCGGAAGGGAGATTAACGGGAGTTAAAGGAGTCTGTTTTTTGTGTGGACGGGAGGGTCACTGGAAGAATAATTGCCCTCGGCGACAGGAACATAGAGGGTGGACACAGAACAGGACAAGGGAAAACAGGGGAAGACCGGCAGGTAGAAACTACAACCAGAGAGAAGACTATAGACACTCTCCCCCCATGCAGAGATATGAGACTAGCTGACTGCACAGTCAGGGTATGCCACGAAGAAAACAACGGTATAATCGAGATAGAAATACGCCTAAACCGTTGTTAGGGCAAACGCATTCAGTTGGCATGGCAGAAGACACACAAGGGACTTCAACAGGGAGATTATTTTTAGAAAAAGGGAAATTATTTGGGAACGAGGTTTCCATACTCAGGGATACAGGATGCACAATAGTTGGGTGCAGAAAAGGGTTAGTTCCTAGGCAGCAGTTTACGAATGTAAATTATGATTTGAGACTTATAGATGGGACAATAAAGAGTTACAAAACTGCTTATGTAGACATAGATACTAAGTATTTGAAGGGCACATTTTTGGCCGCCCTGTTCGAGAACCCAGTTGCCGATCTAATTGTAGGGAATGTAGGAGAAGAAACACGGATAGCATTATATCAATATGGAAATGTTGTGACGAGAGCACAGAGTACAAGAGAAATGGAGAAGGATAGGACAACAGAAAGTATCATCGGAGAAGGACCAGTACCTGGGTTCCCAGAAAATATGAACATGAAAGAGGAACAAATAAAAGACCAGAAATTAAATAACTATTGGGATAAAGCAAAAACTAATAGCGTGGAGCATACAAAACAGGGAGTCATCACGTTTCATTGTCTGATGATAGAGGTGGTCATTATCTGATGATAGAGGTGCGTATGGCCGTATGTGTACCCCTAGAGTGGTCATTGTCTGATGATAAAGGTGTGTATGGCCGTATGTGTACCCCTAGAGTGGTCATTGTCTGATGATAGAGGTGTGTATGGCCGTATGTGTACACCTAGAGTGGTCATTGTCTGATGATAGAGGTTTGTATGGCCGTATGTGTACACCTAGAGTGGTCATCGTCAGATGATAGAGGTGTGTATGGCCGTATGTGTACACCTAGAGTGGTCATTGTCTGATGATAAAGGTGTGTATGGCCGTATGTGTACCCCTAGAGTGGTCATTGTCTGATGATAGAGGTGTGTATGGCCGTATGTGTACACCTAGAGTGGTCATTGTCTGATGATAGAGGTTTGTATGGCCGTATGTGTACACCTAGAGTGGTCATTGTCAGATGATAGAGGTGTGTATGGCCGTATGTGTACACCTAGAGTGGTCATTGTCTGATGATAGAGGTTTGTATGGCCGTATGTGTACACCTAGAGTGGTCATCGTCAGATGATAGAGGTGTGTATGACCGTATGTGTACATCTATAGTGGTCATTGTGTGATGATAGAGGTGCGTATGGCCGTATGTGTACACCTATAGTGGTCATTGTCTGATGATAGAGGTGTGTATGGCTGTATGTGTACACCAAAAGTGGTCATTGTCTGATGATAGAGGTGTGTATGGCCGTATGTGTAAGCCTAGAGTGTTCATTGTCTGATGCTAGAGGTGTGTATGGACGTATATGTACCCCTAGAGTGGACATTGTCTGATGCTAGAGGTGTGTATGGCCGTATGTGTACCCCTAGAGTGGTCATTGTCTGATGATAGAGGTCTGTATGGCGTATTTGTACCCCTAGAGTGGTCATTGCCTTCTATTAGATTTTGTTGGACACAAGATTGGTTGTGTCTCCTGTTATCCTTACTTTCACCACAAAAATTAATTCATTGAGCTCATTAATGATTTCCCTAAACATTTGAAGCTAGCCACTCACTCAAATGTGTGTGTGTGTTTATTTTGATGTTGTCATCAGTGTGGATGTTTCGTGACATCATGTATATTGTATTTGCATCATTTACCTCAAGACCAGCTTTTAAGAATGTCTCGTCTATAT
This sequence comes from Lymnaea stagnalis, assembly GCA_964033795.1. Classification (NCBI taxonomy): domain Eukaryota; kingdom Metazoa; phylum Mollusca; class Gastropoda; family Lymnaeidae; genus Lymnaea; species Lymnaea stagnalis. Next base: position 59,165 of record CAXITT010001329.1, on the reverse strand, counting down.
TATCATTTTTCTAGTGTATTAGAAGTAGTCGGCTGACATTATATGTCGAAGTTGAGAAGAGTGATATAGATAATCATTTGATAGTATTATGTAAGTAGTGGTTAATATCTAATGTAAATGTTGAGAAGGTAGTTAAAGAGAATCATTTAATAGTATGTTAGAAGTAGTCCACTGACATCAAATGTTACTGTTAAGAATGTATATAAAGAGAATCATATACTAATATGACAGAAGTAGTCAGCTGACATTCAATCATTTATTAGTTTGATAAAGTTGTATTTTGACATATAATGTCAACATTGATAAGGTAGATAAAAAGAATCAATTTCTAGTATGATGTAAGTAGCTTGAAACATAACTTACCTTAAACAATATAATTTCACACAAAAAAAGCAGTGATATGGGAAGCAGAGACGACAACAGAAGAAAAGCAGCGGACTGATGGGTAAGTAAACTTAAGGTTAGTCATTGTGTGTGTGTTTGTTTGTTTTGTCCGGCTCTACTAGGGCCACACAAGTAAATATTCCCCGTGGAGAAAAATGGAAATACAAAGAAACACCAAAAAAATTTAATGGAAAAAAAACATTATAATAAAACATAAAGATAACATCATAAATAAGAAGACACAACGTCAAGAAAAAAAATGTAAACACAACATGATCAACTAGTGAATCACTATTATCAGTTGTAGATCACAGTCTTACGATGTTGCTAGTAACATGTCTGGTGTGTATTCCGGCCTTATAAAACTGATTTAGGTGAAGATAACAAGTATTCTGAATGGGTATCAAGTGTGATATTAACAAGTATTCTGAATGGTTATTAAGTGTGATGTTAACAAGTATTCTGAATGGTAATTAAGTGTGATGTTAACAAGTATTCTGAATGGGTATCAAGTGTGATTTTAATAAGTATGCTGAATGGTTATTAAGTGTGATGTTAACAAGTATGCTTAATGTAATCAAGTGTGATGTTAACAAGTATTCTGAATGGTTATCAAGTGTGATGTCAACAAGTATTCTGAATAAGTATATTGTGAGAAGCGCTAAAATTAGCAATATTCAGGAACATCTCGACTTGCTCGAGCCTAGAGTAAACTAAATACATTCCAATTGTTGCGCACTTAAAGATGCTTCTTATGGTCCTCAAATATTTAAACTGCACAGAAAACTTATGAAAATCGCAAAATGCAAGAAGACATTTTAGCACATACCTATTTTATATATGAAAAGTGGTATAAATAATAATAAAGTTACTGATAAGAAGCAAGGTATTTATTTCTTTTTTTTAATAACTTGACTGACGTTAAATCAGGGGGTGGGGGCAAATTAAAAGTAAAATACCAAATTTTCCTTAAAATATCCAGTTCTCTGCCTGACTCACTTTTGTTAGACAAATATTTTTAATTATCTGATAGCAATTTGAATTCATTTTTATGATTTTTTTTTTTTTTTTTTTTTAGGTGGGAAGATGGTGATTAACTACTTATTCAATAAATTAATTGTTAAAATCATTTTACAAATAATTCTATCACAAAAAATCTGGCGTCAATTTACTTCATAAAACTAAATAAAATAATAACCATTATTTTAATTTGAAGACGTTACAACAGTGTCAAATGATAATAGTGATTATTGAAATGGATAATTACTTGCCATGTTAGTGTTGTTTGTTATGGTATTTTTCCTGTTGCTTTCCTCCCACATATGATGTTGTGGTTCTGTACTTCGCTTCAGTGCTACGAGCTACCTTGATTTATGTAAATTTTAGGGCTCTAAGTATCTGATGCTAATCTTGTTCAATAAAGCTAAGACATCAAGACCATGTCGGTGATAACAATAATGATCTCTGTCACCATATACGCTTCTGATGTCAGGAAAAGTTCGGTGATAACAATAATGATATTTCTCACCATATAAGCTTCTGATGTCAGGACAGCATTGGTGATAACAATTATGATCTCTGCCACCATATACGTTTCTGATGTAATGACAAGGTCAGTGATAACACTAATGATCTATGTCACCATATGAGCTTCTGATGTCATGACAAGGCCAGTAACAATAATGATCGCTGTCACCATATAAGCGTCTGCTGTCATCACAAGGTCTGTGATAGCAGTACTGATCTCTGTCACCATATAAGCTTCTGATGTTAGGACAAGTTCGGTGATAACAATAATGATCTCTGTCACCATATAAGCTTCTGATGTTAGGACAAGTTCGGTGATAGCAATAATGATCTCTGTCACCATATAAGCTTCTGATGTTAGGACAAGTTCGGTGATAACAATAATGATCTCTGTCACCATATAAGCTTCTGATGTTAGGACAAGTTTGGTGATAACAATAATGATCTCTGTCACCATATAAGCTTCTACTGTCATGACAAGGTCGGTGATAACAGTAATGATTTCTGTCACCATATAAGCTTCTGATGTCAGGACAAGTTCGGTGATAACAATAATGATCTCTGTAAGCATATGATCTTCTGATGTCATGACAAGTTCGGTGACAAAAATAATGATCTTTATAAAGAATAATAAGCTAATATTTACACAAGGTTAAAGATGAAAAATTTAGTACCACGATAATTACCATATACACATTCGAGACGGTCTATGAGTTCACCATGCACCACATCAGGTATTACACACACTGGAAACTATTAATGATAGCAACATGCACCACATTATGTTCCACACACACTGGAGTCTGTTTATGATAGCATGATGCTCCACATCAGGTAACACACACTGGAGACTGTCCATGATAGCATAATCTCCATACCAGGTACAACACATTGAAGTAACCCTGATTCCAAAATAAATATTAAACAACGTGGTTATAGACCAAATGTGGAAACATGTTTGTATCGAGAAAGAGAAAGACGCATCCCGTCACTGCTAGACGTAATATCTCACTGGAGTTCTGACGTTATCATGAAAACCGTTTGCAAACATCATTAATATTTATTTTATTACTTTTTGACTCATAAATTTGTTGTCATCAAGTACATTTTCATTTAAATGAGTTTTGCTAAAATTATTCTTTATACAAGATCTATGTCCCAAAAATGTAAATATGTTAGTTTATATTCTAAATGATGTCGTCATTTAATTTAATAAATATGCATGCCCTCAAAGACTGCGTTTAAGTGATTTTATGAATGTGTCATGCTATATTTGATTACGTCAAGAATGAGTAGTACTATCATGAATGTGTTATACTATATTGATTGAGTCAAAAATTCACTTTAAATACGTGAAATAAATTTAATTTTATGACAGCTATTGATATTGGAGGGATATTGGACGACCGAGGATTTTCGTGAGATGTTTGTGTAAGAGAGAGTATTTTGGCGTTTCATCCCTACAAGTAGGTAACAAATTCGAGAGCACGAGTGTTCTTGCACCTTAAGACCTTTCAAAGAAGTTGGAGAACTTTTGCTTATACTATATGAATTAGCACATATATTTATTTTATAATTAGAAATTCAAAGTTTATTATGAGGCATCAAACGAGAGCTAGAACAATTTAATTACGCCATATAATACCATCATAATGTTTTTTTCTTGTTGCATCAGTTGTATAATTATTTTGCGAGACACGAATTTAAAAATGTTTGTGTGTCATAAAATCCTTCAATAAATTGTTAAAATATATATATATATAGCATTTATTTCCCTTGTAAAAATATTTATGGCATACTTATCCTTTTCAAACATTTTAAAACAATGAAATACATTTAAATATATTTATTTTTTATAACATGAACCATGCAATGAACTTTTTTGTTTAGCCTTATGACTGTAAAAACTCTAAAATCTTGAAGTACATTTATTTTATATTTTTTAGTTCATTTCGCAAGGGTGTTGTTTTTTTAAAGAAGTTTTATTGTTTTCTTAATAGTTTGCTAATCAAGTTAAATAAAAGTGTGTATCATCAATCATCAACGTTAAGGTTTTGATATTAGAAAATTTTAAACAATTTAAATGTAAGCTAGATAATAAATGAAGAAAATGTGCAATGGACCAACTCAAAGCTAAACAATAATAATCAGGTAACAAAATGTCACTGTAGTAGTAGTCTCAACTTAGTGTCAAAACCTTGCTATGCAAATAAACCTCAAAATAAACATTACCTACTAAGTATTCCCTTCAGAATTTGAAGTCTTGGCTATTCCTAAAGTATTTACAATTGTGGATGTTCTTAATGTAGTTGAACTGTTTGCTGTTTCTAGAGTATTTGAAAATCGTGGCTGTTCGTACAGAAACAAAATTTATACGCAGCTACTGTCATTGCCATTTTCTTGGAACAGCTTTTTAAATACCGAGTGAACAATAATTACTTCTAAGATTTTCATTTTAACCAAATTGGTGCAATTTACCCAGATTTATCGATTGTTACTTTATATGAAATATTAAGAACAATCTAATTTCAAAGTATCTTTGTAAAACGCACTAAAGCTGCCTGATGATTACACATACTATACAAGTAAATTTTTATCAATTAAAGAAAAAAAAAAGGTTTTATTATGGTGTCACTGCACTAAGTAAATAATTATTTCAACGGATAATATAACAACAATGGAACATACCACCAGTGGCGGAACTAGAGTTTGTGTCAACCCATGGGGTAAACTCATGGTTTCATTCAGTGTGGTATCTCATGGTGTCACCCGGTATGTTAACTCATGGGGACATCCGGCGTGATAAACTCATGGTTTCACCAGGTGTGGTAACTAATGGTGACATCTTGGTGTGTTAAACTCATGGTGCTATCTGGTGTTGTAACTTATGGTTACATCTGGTTTGGTAACTGATGGTGTCATCCTGTGTAGTAAACTCATGGTGTCATCCTGTGTAGTAAACTCATGGTGTCATCCTGTGTAGTAAACTCATGGTGTCATCCTGTGTAGTAAACTCATGGTGTCATCCTGTGTAGTAAACTCATGGTGTCATTCGGTGAAGTAAACTCATGGTGTGATTCGGTGAATAAACTCATGGTGTCATTCGGTGAAGTAAACCCATGTTGTCAAGCGGTGTGTTAACTCATGGTGACATCCGGTGTGGTAATTCATGGTTTCATCCCCCCCCCCTTTATTTTTCCCCGACCTCCAAAATGCATTTCTTCTGGTTAAATTAATAAGTCCTCATTATAGGAATGTCAAGAACAAAATCAACATAATTGTTAATATTCAAAAGGTATATATATATATATATATTTAAAGAACTTTAAAAACGTTAAAGTATAGTTATTTTTATAGTAGGTTTACTTTATTTAAAATGTTTGACAAAATTTGATTTAACATCGTGGGCAATTGACATAACGGGACATTGATATATTTGTTCATGGAGATAGTGGGGATTGATAGGGTAGGGCATTGACATAGTGAGCCATTGACATAGTGGCACTTATCATATTGGCCCATTGACATGTTTGGGCTTATGCTGAAAATTCACAGAAAAAAAAGATTGATCCTGAAATTGATTGACAAGCAAACACGATGGCCCAAGATCGTTGACTTCTAAGAGACCACTGCTGAGACAATATTAGGGAGGATGAATGTCATATAATTTGCTTCTTATCTCCAGATATGTTCTAAATCAGACTATGGCTGTCGAAGTTCTCAGTCAATGTGTTAAAATCTGTAACCAGAAAAAAGCCTCTGTCACCCTAAACTGCTGTAAATGTTCATTGGACAACTTCTTTTATATGTCTCAACACACATCTCGGGGGAGAGCTTGGCATGAATCACTTTTAAAATATCACAGAGGTCTTCCACTTAAAACACAGGAAATGAGCACACAGTACATGGAGGAAGAGTGTCATGCTTACAAAACAAATACAAAAAGAGGCCGTCATTTGTATGGATAAGTTGACTAAATATTATGTGACTTTAGCCAAGCAATTAGGGCAGCGTAAAAAGAAGCAAGAAGTAGGAATGAAGCTTTCTTCTGAAGTGTTAGACAATTTGTCTGAGGATCATCCTGGTGAATTACATGAACGGTTTCAAGAAACTACATAAACAAATGCAGACCATAACTATAAAAGATACTGTTGTGAACTAGATTGTTGTGAATGGTATGTAAGGGGATCGTGAGGTCATTGCGTGAAGTTGGATCGTGGTGTGGGACGTTAGTGTATGCTGAGTGATTTGTAGTGATAGAAAAGGGTTGTGTGTTAGTTAGTAGTTAGAACGAGTCTTTGGGAGATCTGAGAGCAAGAGTAGGAGAGAGAGAGAGACATATTGGTTGTTAGTACGAGTCTTTGGGAGAGCTGAGCCGAGAGCAAGAGTGGGAGATTGTGTGTTAGTTAGTAGTTAGAACGAGTCTTTGGGAGATCTGAGAGCAAGAGTAGGAGAGAGAGAGAGACATATTGGTTGTTAGTACGAGTCTTTGGGAGAGCTGAGCCGAGAGCAAGAGTGGGAGACAGAGACAGGTTGGTTGTTAGTGCGAGTTGTGACATGTGTAGAGAATAGTTGAACTGATTTGTCGGAGTTCACAGAGTCATAGTCTTAAATTCACGTTGTTAGAGTGAGAGAGGAATTTTGATTGAGAGGTCCTGTTTTGATCCCAAACGACTTACTGAGTTGAGAGAGGATTTTTCACTATTGAAAGTGTATGGATTAATATATGTTCTACAAGCCACACCCGTTATTGAAAAAACAGTATCCTGATTTGTTTAGCATACAATAAAGTATTGTTTAGTTAGACTGGACCATGTGTTTATTATGAGAGAGAGAAGCCGCCATTGTGAAGTGTAGGACTGAGCCTGGGGAGATTCATACACTCTAGATGACGCTAACATATTTTCAACCACAAAAAATATTTAACAGATGTCTGGCCAGCTGTTTATGAAAACACAAAGCATTAGTATTTGGATAATATTGTGGCGATATTTTATAGCCTTAATAAATGATGCTGAGGCAACGTTAGACTCTATTAGGATCTTAACATTTATTGCAGGTATTATCAAGTATATGTTCTACGTTGAAATTATAGAATAAGAGCAAATGGCACCCAGGTGCTTATTTTTCATGAGTTTTGCCCCACTCTATCCCGTCCTGCCCCATTTTTCTCTGGCCATACTACTTTAAAAAACAAATTAAAGAAATGTAAATTTTTTTTTTAAATTGAAATGGTAAAAGCCAATGTATTAATTAGATGTTTATTTATTAATGTTTACAATGATCTTATGTTTTAAAAAGAATGTAAATATTAATAGTTCCCTCATGACTTTTTGCAGAATGTATGCTTGTACGATTATCAAAATATATACATTTTTCGGATTCGGCTTTGGCCGAAAGTCATTTTAAGATTTTGGTTTCGGCTTTGATTTCGTTTGAAAGTCACTTTAAGCTTTTGGATACTGCTTCGTTTCAGACGAAAGTCATTTTTAACAATCGGCCTAGTTTCGTTTTCAGCCGAAATGACAAAATAACTTTCGGTCGGTCTCTACCTCTAACAAGATTGGCTTTAAATATATGCACACTCTAATATAGCTTAATGCACCATTTACTTGTTTATTTCATGACACTGTAATCGTTTTATTTAATCCAATACATGTTCGTTTTATTGCACTCATTTTGCAGTAGGGAACATTTCATGGCACAGTCACCTCCCTCTTGGAGAGATGCCTGAAAGAAACACCTGCAAAGAGTCGCAAAAATAACATGGTATTATTAAATGATTTTATTTTAAAAATCACATTTCATGAATTCTTTCACTTCCTGTAATCCTGTTTTTGCGAATTCTAACTTCTGCAAATAACACTTTAGTTATAACTTCTCTCTATGCTTTGAACTATTTTCATCTGTCGAGTCTGCTGGGGGAGTCTTGGCAAAAAAGTTATTGTCTTACTGTACTTGTTTTTATTTAAATCTTCAAAACACCTTGTTCCACAATTTTCATTTTTCAAAAAAGGATTATAAAAATGATTTTCAAGGGAAACAATCGATGTCATTTTCTTAAAGTGTTATAAATATCTTTTAGGAATTTTATTTTGTTTTTTAATGCAGAAGTTTTCAAAAAAAATTGATTTACATAAATAAAGCAAATAATTTAAGATATTCTTAATAGTTAATTTTGTTTTCAATTTTTGAACTTTTTTAAGATAAAAACTTTAAAATAATTTTTTTTAGAAAAAATGTATATAACATTAATTATGCTTTACCTATGTCTCTGTTTGCAGTTTTTTCATTACAAAGTGGATAATAAGTTCCATTGTGAGCAGTGTCCACTTGAATTCGAGCAAAAGTAATTTTACTCTTTTCAACTTTCACCCACTGCCTCCCGCTTTCCTTAGCCACACGAATATCATCTCTCTGTCTCTCCCTCTTCAATTTCTCAACTTCAGCCACTGCCTGCCGCTTTCCTTAGACACACGAATATCATCTCTCTGTCTCTCCCTCTTCCATTTCTCAACTTCAGCCACTGCCTGCCGCTTTCCTTAGCAACACGAATCTCATCTCTCTGTCTCTCCCTCTTCCATTTCTCAACTTCAGCCACTTGTTTCCTACTTAATTCTTCTCTCCACCTATTATGTTTTTCCTGCAACATTAACTCTGCCTGTGCCAGCTCCTGGTCCAGCTGTTCTCGCCTAACTTGTCGTTCTCGTTCTTCTTGTTCTAGCCTAGCTTGTCTATCCCTCTCTTCCCTTTCTAGCCTATCATGTCTATCCCGCTCTAGCCTAGCTTGTCTATCTCGTTCTTTATCTTGTCTATCCCTCTCCTCCTTTCATAGCCTATCTTGTCTATCTCGTTCTCTAGCTTGTCTACCTCGTTCTTCCCGTTCTAGTCTAGCTTGTCGTTCGCGTTCTTCCCGTTCTAGCCTATCTTGTCTATCTCGTTCTTCCCGTTCTAGCCTATCTTGTCTATCTCGTTCTTCCCGTTCTGGCCTAACTTGCCTATCTCGTTCTTTATCCCTCTCCTCCCTTTCTAGATTATCTTTTTCTATCAGTTTCCTTCCCACCTACCTAGTAAGAGCCTCGTCTTTATAACCCAGGTCCTCTCCAAACTCTCGTAGTTCCAAGATATAGGTTTCATCTACACTCGTTGTTTCCATTGTTTATAATCATAAATTTAACAATTTGGCAGGGTCCAATACAACAAACTAAAGTAATACATTTAAATATTTTATATAACACAAAAAGTATGTATATCTATCTATCTATTTATGTTGATGAACAAAATCTTACCTAACTATAAAGAGAACACAAATAAAACAATTAACTTTTGTCTTTATCTTGTCCCTCACGGATCTCTGGACCACCAGTATTGGTCTTGTCACTAATGTGTTGAACGGCCAGCCGTAAACTGTCAAATTTGGGTACAGCACAGTGCACAGCAGGAAACAGTAACGTTAGGATGCAGTCACAGAGGGATACAGGCACAGTGGCATGCTGGCCAAGCAGGATACAGGCCAGGGAGTGGCCTAACGTCAAACCGGGAAACAGCACATCAGCATGCGATGATCGCTGGATACATTCCCAGTGGGATACTGGCCAAGCAGGATACAGGCAATACAGCGGCCTAACGTCAAACCGGGAAACAGAACAGCAGCATACGATGGTTGCTGGATACAGGTCCAGTGGGATACTGGCCAAGCAGGATACAGGCCAGGCAGCGGCCTTACTTAAAACCAGGAAAAAACACAGCATGTAGTAGTCGCAGGATGCAGGTTTAGCAGGATTAAAACCCAGCAGGACACATATATATCAGTATGCAGGCACGGCAGGATGTGGGCCCCCAATAAAGGACGAATCTCCCAAATGTTACAAACCTATTCTTACTTAATAGCTTCGTTGGCTTCGTTGTCTAGGGGGGTTTAATTATATACACTTCACATTTATAAATCTTAGATAAAATATCTTTATTAATCAACTCATTCTTCAACTGCCATTACTGTTCTCAAAGAACAACACCCCACACTCCAATCTACAATAATAATACGTCATATGCATTTCCACACAACAAGTCACAAGATACACCAAGAGGAGACAAAGCGTTGTGTTTAAGCAAGAAGAGCTATTTCTATAACAGAAAAACTTGTGAATATGAAATCCTACGCAAATAGAATGTCTTTAAACTGCTGGTGTCTATAAAAGAGATGGTTGGTTTAAAAATCTTTCGTATCCCATTTTTGTATTTCAAAATTATAAGAAAAGTACATGGAAGCGATTTTCAATGAGTAAATTAAACTTTAGTATATGAAAGATGAATGAAAATTTAAATATAAGCAAAGGGTGGTAAGTACATTCACATTATATGTGGCGGGGAAAAAGTAATTACAATTTTTAAAATTGATTTTTATCCAAAATCCATGGAATTTACCATATATCTGACCAAGTTACTTACCATGTAACAGACCATACAACTGACAATGTTACGAACCATGCAAGATAATATGTAACTGACCATGTTACGAACCATGCAAGATAATATGTAACTGACCATGTAACTGTCCAGATTACTGACCATGTAACTGACCTGGAGCTTTGGCTGATCCATTGGTAAACTGTTCACGCTGAGCACGATAAATCACGAGAAAAATACGATCAGTTCAAAAAAGCAAATAATATACATTCTTGTTTCAATGGAAAATATTAAAATTGTTCTGTCAATATATAATCCTAGATCATAAGGACCAAATTTAAAAGGCAAGCAAACTTATGGATACATTAAAACTTTAAAATTCCATTTTCTCAAAATTTTCAAAATGTCACAGGTCTTGCTTTTCCACTGAGATCTTCATATCATCGTTTTATAGCTATCGTTATTTATTACTTTCATTAGCAAATCGTCATATGACAATGAATCGAGTAGAGAAGAACATTAAGAAAAGAAACACCAGTGAGGATTATTTACAATATGATTTTACCTCAACAATTACAATATGGATTGAAAGACCCCAATGTGTTATTTGTTGTGAAGTTTTGTCACCTGAATCTATGAAGTCGCACAAAGTAAAATGCAATTTTGATAGCAAGCATCCGATCTTTGTCGGCAAGGATACCCACTATTTCAGAAGTAAAGCTGATGGACTCCAGAAAGCCAGACTTGACACTGGTAGGAAGTACCAGAAACAAAACTTAGCAGCTGTCGAAGCTTCATATTTGGTTGCAATCAGAATCGCCAGATCTATGAAACCTCACACAATTGCTGAAGATTTAGCAAAGTAGTTTACTGTTGTTATATTAAGTTTGTTATTCATGCTACACCATGCTTCAAGACAAAAGTTGACTTATTTGTAATCAGAAATCAATATATCAAAAATATTGTTTTTTTGTGATTAATCACTATGCTTTAATGATATTTAAATTGTAACAATGAAAATAAAATCTGCATATCATATATTTACATTACGGTTCATAACAGAAGCAAAATTACAGTTATGATGTAGCTACGAAAATAATTTTATCGTTGGGGGTCGCCACATCATTTGGAATAATATAAAGGAGTCGCGGCATTAGAAAGGATGAGAACCACTTGTCTAGACGGTACGGAATAAAGATACAGTTTATTTTCCGTAACCAACGGAACCATAGCATCATTGAACAGTACCTCAAAACACACCAATATCTACATATGACTACGATCAAATAGCTTGACTGTAAAAGTGACATATCTTTTAGTTAAGTGATGTTTTACAGACACACTTATAAACTAGTTAATGGCACTATTTCAATATACAATACCAGTGGTCGGAAAATCACGGCTCGTGAGCCGCACGCGGCTATATAGCGATTCAGTGGCAACTAGGCCAGTCGGCCACAAAACGGTTTTGACTCCAAAATCATGTGTTTTGAAAAGTTCTTGAAAAGATTTGTGGCTCTCAAAAACATTGTAATCGTCCTGAACCTGACATCGTGCACTTTTGACTAATGATTTTTCTTACCACTGTATCACATTAATAAAAAAAAATATATACATTATTCATTAGCAAACATAGTTAAGTGATCAATTCCTCTGACTGATTCCCCTCCTCTGACTGATTCCCCTCCTCTGACTGATTCCCCTCCTCTGACTGATTCCCCTCCTCTGACTGATTCCCCTCCTCTGATTCCCCTCCTCTGACTGATATAATAATAATAATAATAATAAGTGGTCTTATATAGCGCGGTACCCCGGCCTAGGGCTGGGCTCACCGCGCTGTACATATATAGCAAAGAGGCATAATCGTAATATTAAAATAAAATACATAAATGAAATAAAAACAACATATAAGCAAAACAACACCATAGGTATATTCATCCACCCACACCAGACATTTTTACAAGGAAATCCATGTACGTTTATCGGTTTATAGGAGGGGAATCAATCAGGGTAGTATAGTTTAAATAGATGTGTTTTGAGTGCTGTTTTGAAGGCCTGTGTGGTTGTTATATTGCGGATGTGTAGTGGCAAAGAATTCCATTGTTTGGGGGCGCAGAAAGAGAAAGATCGTTCACCATATAATTTAGTGCGTGTCTTGGGAACGGACAGAATACGCGAGTCTGCGGAGGAGCGAAGTTGTTGAAGGGGTGAATAGACAGAAAGAAGTTCAGTTAGATAGGAAGGGCAGGAATCCGAGAAAAAGTTGTGACAGAGCAGAGACAGCTTGTAGTCAATGCGTGCCTGTATAGGGAGCCAATGTAGTGAGTGGAGTAGTGGAGTGACGTGATCACGTTTTTTTGCCTTTAGAACAAGCCTAGCAGCAGAGTTTTGAACTTTCTGCAGTTTTTCTATAAAATGTTTCGGTGAACCTGACAGAAGTGAGTTGCAATAGTCAAGACGAGAGAGAACAAGGGCACAGACTAGAGTTTTTGTTGCGCTAACTGTCAGGTAGTGGCGGATGGAGCTGATCTGACGGATGGCGGTGTATGCCGAACGACAAATGTGAGAGATATGTTTATCGAGAGACATGTTGTTAGAAAGAATATAACCAAGATTCCTAGCAGAGGGTGTAAACTGTATGTCGGAGTTACCTACTTGAAATGAGGTGGGAAGAGTTGAGGTAGAGGATGATTTGTGATTGTAAATGAGGAGTGCTTCTGTTTTGTCATCATTAAGCTTCAACTTGCTGAGTGTCATCCAAGACTTGACATCATCAATGCACCCCCGCAAAGTCTGGACAGCGGAATCGACAAGAGATGGATGGGTATGCATGTATAGCTGTGTATCATCTGCAAATGACTGGTTCTCAACAGCATGCCTCCCGAGCAAGAGGAGTAGTGGTCTGGTATACATTATGAATAGAACCGGACCCAAAACGGACCCCTGTGGCACTCCGTACACCAAATCAGCACTGCCGGAGAGACAGCCATCGACAGAGACCATTTGCGTTCTATCAGAGAGGTAGGACCTAAACCAAGCCAAAACCGAACCAGAAATTCCAAAGTAGTTTTCAAGGGTTTTGAAAAGGATTTCATGGTCAACAGTGTCAAAGGCCGCACTGAGGTCTAAGAGGATCAAAATGGAGACATTACCGCTGTCCATTGCGCGCAAGAGGTCATTACTGACTCTCAAGAGAGCTGTCTCCGTGCTATGGAAATGTCTATAGGCCGACTGATTAGAACTGAGAAGAGAGTGATCATTTAAGTAAGCAAAAAGTTGTTTTAGGACTAGTTTTTCAATAACTTTAGATAAAAATGATAAGTTAGATACAGGTCTATAGTTTTTTAAATTATTTTCATCCAGACCGGGCTTCTTAAGCAATGGTTTGATGACAGCTGATTTGCAAAGAGGCGGAACAGTGCCAGAATATAAGCTTTCATTTATTATGCGGGTTATTGTTGGGAGCAAGATATCTAATGACTCAACCAACAGGGGGGTTGGGATGGGATCCAAATAACATGACGTATGTTTAGATTTTAGGATTATATTTTTTACCTCAAGTTCTGAAACAGGTTTAAAAATATTAAAATGGGAAGTAAGACAAGGGAAAGGAGGCAATTCAAGGGGAGGGGCATCAAGACGATCAAGCTCAGCTCGAATGTCAGCTACTTTGCTTGTAAAGAAATTACAGAAAATATCTGGTTGCTTGGGCAGGGGAAACACCGAAGGAAGCGCAGTTCCTTTGTTACTCCCCCTAAGGTGACCACAAACATCAAACAACTGCCTGCTGGTTTTACCCATAGTTATCTTTTGGCTAAAATACGTAGTCTTTGCACGACAAACAATCTGATTGACACGCTTCTTGGCAGCGTAAAATATCTGCTTAAAAACCACAAGACCTGACCTTAACCACTTCTTTTCTGCACTACGGCGCTCTTTCTTGGCACTGCGTAGTTCCTCCTTGATGGTCGCATACCAGGGAGATGACCGCTTTAGACTAAAATTGCGGCGGGTGACAGGGGCGTGTCGGTCAAGCACAGCGCGCAATGCACGGTCTAGTGATTCCAATGTAGGGCAGAGGGCAGGGGACACTTCTACGCTTAGGTCATGCTTAAATGCATCCCTGTTTATAGCTCGCAGACTGCGCACCTCCCTAAACTGAGGGGGAGGGTTGGGGGCACTAACACTAAGTTCACAAATAACACAGAAGTGGTCAGAGGACAGCTCTTGTGTGATTGAAGTAGATCTAACTACACCATCTTGAGGCCTATGTAGTACCCAGTCAAGAATATGTCCACGATTATGAGTCGGTTGGTCGACCGATTGGTGAAGACTGAATAAATCCAAGAGATCCAACATCCTAGCAGTGGAGGGGTGCTGTGGTTGATCAAAATGGAAGTTCATGTCGCCTAGTACAATGTAAGTCCCGGTCAATGTGTTGCAGTGGTCAATCAAATCCGGGAATTCTCGATGAAACACTGAGTCGGTCAATTTATTTTTCTTACTAGGGAAGGTGCGATATATGCACATGAAATGAACTGTCTGCTGGGGCACTGACAGTGTAAATTGAACTACCTCAAAAGACGTGTGGACGAATGGGAGGTCTGTGACAAAAGCTGTATGATGGGACAACGTGTCTCTATATATAATAGCAAGGCCTCCGCCGCGAGTTGAACGGGGAAATGATCTGGCAGAATAGCCATAGGGAGCGAGATCAGTGCACTTCCCCTCATCGCCAGTCAGCCGAAACCAGGTCTCCTGGATAAACAGAATATCCCCCCTCTGACTAATTCCCCTCCTCTGACTGATTTCCCTCCTCTGACTAATTCCCCTCCTCTTACTGATTTTCCTCCTCTGACTGATTCCCCTCATATGATTCCCCTCCTCTGACTGATTTCCCTCCTCTGACTAATTCCCCTCCTCTGACTGATTCCCCACCTCTAACTGATTCCCCTCACCTGACTGATTCCCATCGTCTGACTGATTTCCCTCCTCTGACTGATTCCCCTCCTCTGATTGATTTCCCTCCTCTGACTGATTTCCCTCCTCTGACTAATTCGCCTCCTCTGACTGATTTTCCTCCTCTGACTGATTCCCCTCCTCTGACTAATTCCCCTTCTCTGACTGATTTCCCTCCTCTGATTGATTCCCCTCCTCTGACTAATTCCCCTCCTCTGACTGATTCCCCATCTCTGACTGATAAACGATCTTGCTTACTGCAGTCCATGGTTTGCTTTGTAAAATTTCTGGAGTGTGTGGGTGAATATACATTCGCTTTTTTTTTTTTTGTCTACATGCTGTCTTTTATTTCTTTTTTTTATATTTTATTTAAATGTCATGATTATGTCTCTTTTCCTAATTTTTGTATGTACAGCTCATTGAGCCCAGTCCTAGGTTGAGGTACCGCACTGTATATGACCACTAGTTATTATTATTATTATTAACAAGAAACTCACGGAAAAAAATGGAAACTCTCATAGGAAGATTTCATCGGTGCATTGAAATATTCCCACAACACTTTTGACACCCCAGGTGCCAAGCTGTATCATCCACAGGTCTACCCAGTGGCGATGAGAGGGGCGATCTGTCGTTGGAATGCATAATCCTAGAAGAAGAATCTAAGGCCTTGTGGACAATCGTCTTGCTAAGTCCAAACTTTCGTCAGCGTGTGACGGACACTAGCTAAAAATAAAAATGGAAATTATTTGTATACATATATTGGTGGGGAGGGAGAGAGTAGACAGTGTCGGTATCGAAAGAGAGACATTTTGTGGCGTATTTTTAAATACGATAAATGAATCTATTTTTTTTTCTAGCGATTTGTTTTAACAAGTATTTAAAAAATTTACGACTTATGTGTCATAAGTTTTAGGTGGGTCTGCGCATATATAAATACTTTAAGCAGTTCAAATTGTTGGTATTCTATCCTGTTTATTGCCATTGTATCCCTAATGACAGGGATCGATATCAAGTGGACTACCACTTGAAAATGCAATCGACTTTTCTAAATTGGTCTGAAGCGGTTAACACTTGTTTAGCATTAGTTTGTTTGTAATAAATATCCCTTAAATTTAAAATGATGTAGTTTCGTAAAAAGAGACTTATGAAATGAGATTTAAAGTAATGTTTACATATGTTAAGGACTAATTGATTAATTTCTTATTGTAACATTAACAAAACTAAACATTTGTAACAAAAGTAAAAAAAAAGATCGCACTCATTATACTCAATTTTATGTCATTATTTTGTTTTTTTAAACGATGGTTATTGTTTCCCTTTAAAAGGGAATCGTCTTTTATGCTCTTAAAAAAAAACAAAAAAACGTATACAAACTGAAAAATATTGTGGATAAACAGAAAAGTTAATCAGTATTTAATTAATATTTTAAATTGTTAGCAAGGCAGCTCCAACTTTCATTGCAATTTATTTCAATTTGTTTTCACTTTCTTTTTTTTTTTTTAATAACGATTCAACAACGAATATTTTTAGTATGTACATACACATATTTACAAAAGAAAAATACCTACATTTTAACAAAACTAGAAAAAAAAATTTTATTTCAATTTTTTTTTATTTTTTTTTTTTTTTTTTAATAACGATTCAACAACGAATATTTTTAGTATGTACATACAAATAATTACAAAAGAAAAATACCTACATTTTAACAAAACTAGAAAAAAAAAGTATATCGTGTACAGAAAACATGTTTACATAATAATTAGTGTAAATTACAGTTAATTAATGTGGCTATATTTACATATAGATGTAACGCATTTAAAATGATATAAAAATAAACTTAACTATAAATATCTTTTAAATATGGTATTTCTCTGTTATTACAGTCTCTTCATTTATGTTTTGGATTATGTTTTGTTCAATTTAAAAAGTGTTCCCAATGTTATGTTTGTAAAAAAATAAATCGTGGTTCATTCTTGTTTTCTGTTAAGTGAAAGTAATTTTTTAAAAAAAGAAATAAACTTTAATGTAATTGCAGATAATATCAGATATGAAACATATTTTTAAATGTTCTTTATTAAAGATTTAAATACACTTGACTATAAAACGAACAAACTTATAGCAATAATATCCGCTTTCAGGATACGACCATCATTACAGATATTTCAACATCACTGTTAATTTTAACTTCTTATATGAATGAGTAAGCACACAATATTTTTAACCTACACCCCCTTTTCACACCCCCACCCCCCGTTGTAATCATATCAATTCTCCAAGAGTTTGGGAGAGGTAGTGGGTCAAAAATAAACATAACAACATCTGAAATCATGGGGAAAGGTAGGTGGAAAGATAGATTAAAATTCCCTATTGGGAAAAGTTAGGAAGGAAAGACTTAGGATATATGGCATTGATTTTTCAAACACCTGAACCAAACCAGGTGGATGGGACTCGTTAACCTTGGTCGGCAACTCATCTAAGAGAAGGCAACTCATCTAAGAGAAGGCAACTCCTCTAAGAGAAGGCAACTCTGAAATCAAAACCGGAAAGCCTGCTAACATTGGTAAGATGAAACTTTCCGACAACTCATGTGACGTCACTGGTGCCAAGCTGTATCATCCAAAGATTTTTCCTTTGGGTTCTCTATTGGGAATTACCAAATAATCCTTGAATAATCCCTATAATAACAAAATAATAGCAAGCAAAGGGTTGTGGGAATTAGTACATCTTGATAATTCTTCTATTTCCAATTGTGTATATATATATTTATTCTATGCAGTTACAATATAATTTAAATTTGTTTGTGTCATTACAATGAACATTTCAGTTATTAATTTTGAATAATATGTACCAGGGATGGAGAGTAAAAACGTTATAGATCAGTTGATAGAGTTAAAATTTAAAAAAAAATAAATAAAAAAAATAAAAAAAAGAATGGTATGGCCCATGATGATACGTCATCAAATAAATTCACATGAATGAAAACCTGGATCAGGAGTGTGCCCGAATAAGGGACTCCTTGACGTAATCTGAACCCACACAAAAAAAATATGACGCTAGGTCAATGGAATTGAATCAAATACAAATAACGACATTTCAATTGATTTGTACATTAATAAGTACGTTTCTTAACTAGTACAACTATTTTACAATATTTCGTTTAGTGCCTGGGGCCCTAAATTTGAATTTGGAATATTTTGTTTATGAGCTAAATTATATAAATATAAATCGCATATGTGTTCACATACAATTTATCCGATCGCTGAAAAAAAAAAAACAACTTCGAGACATTGTTCGCATGTCTGCAAAGTTTTCTAAATATGTACAATAATTTTAGAATATTCCTTTTAGGGGCAGTGCCTAGATATTTTTTTTCGTATATATGTTATATAAATGTTTCTAACAGATCTAATGCATTTATTGATCAATAACTAGAAGTGTGTGGGCTATATTTAGAAAATCCACGCTTCTGATATGTTTTCTGCATGCTGCCTGCTCAAAGATAAAAAAAACCTCTTAATTTGTTTGTGCACGCACCAGACCAAAACTACATTCTTGATAAAAATTATTTCAAAATCAAAACTTTAACACACTTTCTTTCTCTGAGTGGCAATGCAACGCATGACTCGTTCTTGTTACTTACAAAAAAATGAACAAATGTGACATACTGTTGATAAGGATTGGTGTAGGAGCTTAAACAGATTTTGTTGAGCATTTTAGGCTTCATGGCTTTTCATTGCAACCTCTAATGGTAGAGATCGAATTCAAGTGCTGTGTCACTTGTAAATAAATTGAAAGTCGACACGCAATCAGGAGGAGAAACTCTGGTAAGCGTACTTTGTATTATTTAAATATGCCTTAATTTGAAAACTTTGTCGTTCCTTTAAAAGTACATATTTTATTCAAGTAAAATTTAAATATTTGCTTTTGGGATATAAGTGTCTTATTGTTGCTTCTATCAATATACATATTACAAGTGTTTTACAAAAAATATAATTGACACCTCTATCATGATACTCAATTTTATGTAATAATTTTTTTATAAAGATAGCAATTGTTTCCCTTGATAAAGAAAATGTATTTCATGCTTTTAAAAACCTTATAAATACTGAAACATGAATTCATATAACATAAAAAGTTAATAATAATTTAATTAAGATTTTACAATGGTATTAAGGCCGCTCCAGCTATCATTGCAATTTAATTCTTTTACTTATTAAAATTACTTTTAAATAACGATTAAACAAAGAATATTTAATTATGTACCAAGAAAAAAAAATCATTGACAAAGAAAAATACATGAATTTTTTTTTTTAAATACATCAATTACTAAAATAACATATTTACTTAATAATTAGTGTAAATATAGTTAATTAGTGTATGCTATATTAAGATATATTAAAGGAGCATCTAGATAGAAAAAAAATGAAAGTTCCTATGTTTTGCATGTTTTTTGTAAATTGACTGTATGATTGTGTGCAGTCGTTGGGGACAACTTATTCCTTCAAGATACCAAAAAGACCTCTCCGACTTACCAAGACAAACGCCCTTTTTAGGTCTATGAAAGCAATATAAAGTGGAGTACTGTTAACGACAGTTTTCCTGCATCTGGTATAACGAGAATATAATGTCTATTGTTAAGCGACCACTCTGCAATCTTTAAGGGCGACACGGGTAAATGTCTTTACAACTTAGATTAGAGAAATTCATCGTTAGCTATTGCAATCACTTTGGTCCCTTTTATGTTTATATACTGTTATGTTGTTGACGTCTCTCATGACCTGGGGAATGTGACCTGTTTCCCAACACAGACACAGGAGCTCATGTAAGGGCTGAAGTAGAATAGGTTTTCTATTTTGAGGACTTCCTCGTGAATGCCGTAATCCCTGGTGTCTCACCGTCAGCAAGGTAATCAATGAGCTTGTCAAGCACCTATAGAGATGGCTCTTCCTGCAATTCTTCAATAACCGACAACACCGGAATATTATTCAGATCGGTCTCAGTGACTACATTCATTGTTGAGTATAGCTCAAGATAACAGCGGTGTTGATCATTTGGGTGTTGGATTATTTGACCCGTCTTGGATTTGAGGGGTGTTCTAATGCCCTTTTGATGCCCTCGTACATGCTCCTTGCAACACTGTTGTCGGAAGCCGGTTATATAGAATTGCAAAGGACTAGCAAATATGTGGTAGCACAGTGTCGGGCGGTCTGCTGTGATATATATTTTTTTTGCGGTTCAGAAAGCCTGTAGTGGTCTAGCACAAGACGCATCCCGATAGGCAAGAAGGGTTGTTCGCTTCCCCTCAATTACGTGTTCCATCCCATTCTAATGCTAATCGTAGGAGTCATTATTGTTATGCTCCATTTTACCGTAGACGGAAATGACTGAATCGGAAAGAGTATCTCGTAAATGAGTCCACTTAAAGGCAATATTACAATTTTATGGTACTTTAACGTTTTTTTCTGGGTAATTTGAACAGTGGATGTTAATTCATTGACGACACTTCTTTTTAGCACTATGCAATTTTTAGGCATTAGTCGTATCTTGCTTAAAACGAAAGAATGATCCTTGTCACAGTGGGCACTATAGTAGCTGTCGGTGTGAAGTACACTGGCCAGGTCCACGCGCCTAGTGATGACGAGGTCTAGCTGGTTCCAGTAGCGGGAACGTGGGTGTCGACATAATACCTTTTGGATGTGTTTACATTTGAAGAAGGTGTTGATAACACAGAGACCGTGGGAAAAGCACAACTCCAGCAGACGTTGTCCGTTATCATTAATCCTTCCTACACCGTGATAACCATGGATTAAAGGCAAGACTTCATGATGAGCTCGTGATAACCAAGACTTGAAGGTCAGACGTCATAATCAGCTCCAACTCTAGCATTTAAGTCTCCCAGATTGTACAGTGCTTCGGTTTTCGGAACACATCATAATTCTTATACCAAATCTCTCGTTCCTGGAGTCGAATAACGAGTTGGAGCATACATAGTTAATACTTTGACCTTGTCTGCAAATGAAGACTTCCGCAATCGCGAATGAACTCATATTTATGCCATAAATGTCAACCCCAGTAATCTCACAAGGAGAGCCATAGATTTCAAAAACTGTGAAATAACAAGAATAACCAAACATGTTAAGTAGGCCCAGAAATTGTCCTTATAATATTTATCATTTGAGAGTGAAGGATATTTCATTTGCCAGTCACTCCCAACAATTTCCCAGCATTTCGTTTTGTCCCAGCTGAACTCTCCCAAATCGTTCGACACGTGACGTACTGCAACTTGGTCTTCTAACAAAATGTGGCTCGTCCTAATCAATGTCAAGACAATAATGTCCGAAACAGCTATGTCTAGAAGTACAAACATTAAACTACATTAAAAATCTTTAAAAATGCTTTTAAAATGTACTGAGATTATATTTAATATACATGAAAAATGCTTTTAGTATGTATGAAATATAACATTATTTTGTATGGAATGAAATATTAAGGTGTATGAAATAATATTTAATATGTATGGAACAATTATAAAAATTTTTAAATTAATAAACATGAAATCATAAATAATATATTTTTTGAAATAATTTATTGTAACACTTTATTAGTCAGAAGTTTAGTCACAGTAAGTTGTGATAGTAGCGTGTTTGGTATCTTGGAAGAATCTTTTTTTTCCCCCATGCTAAAATAGCATTTACACAAGCTATCAGATAACTCATTCATCATCATCATCGTCATTACTGTTTACTCAGAAGCAAAAATCTGCAAATAACACGACATCCATTACTCTCTCAAGTGTGCATATTGAGTTAGCTCAAACAGTGCGGTACCTGGGTGTCTACCTAGATAGAAGACTAACTTTGGAAAGTCATATTAACATGCTATGTAGGGCGATTTTTCTGGAGCTGCGCAGGATTAGTCACATCAGGCCCTTCCTCACAATTGATGCAACAAAGAGGCTGATGTCTGCAGTTGTGCTATCACGCATGAACTATTGCAATGCTCTCATGGTGGGTCTTCCAGCTACGCTCCTGGATAAAATTCAAATAGCACAGAATAATGCGGCTCGCATTGTTCTCCGCAAACGCAAGTTCGACCATACAAAAACACTTCTGAGAGAGTTGCACTGGCTTCCGGTGCGTGCTCGCATGGAGTACGAAATCGCAACGTTGTGCTACCGCTGCTTACATGACCTGGCGCCGTCCTATCTGAAAGAGCTGCTTACGCCTTATGTACACACTAGAGAGCTCCGCTCATCCGATAGTGGCAAACTCTCGACAACACGTGTTTGCCTTGAGACTTACGGAAAGCGCACTTTCGCATTTGCTGGTCCAACAATTTGGAACGCCCTTCCTGTCGATCTCAGAAACAACCAGACACTGGAGTCCTTTAAAACCGATCTAAAGACACATCTATTTCGCAAATACCTTCTGGGATGATTGTCAACCCTATTTTCCAGTTAATGCATAATGGCTGTGTTGCTTGGGGTTGAAATGGCTAGAAAGACATTGAAATTGTATGCTATTAAATAGTTTTTGTAGTGTTGCGTTTGTTTTTAAATGTGGTATATTATAGATATGTTTTTTGTTGACTTTGTACCGCGCTTCGAACCTTTGGGGATGAAGCGTGTTTTTGAAATGAACTTTATTATTATTATTTATTACTATCATTCGAAGATTTTGGTGCTTTAAGTACATTAGTCACAAAATACAAATTTTGGGATAAGTTGAGTATTTTCTTTTCGTCTATCAAATGTGAATAAATGTATTCCATGCTGTTTAATCAATAGACTTATGTATATTTAAATATGTTAGGCTTTCTGCAGTATACTGGCTAAAGCATATTAAGCAAATGTCACATGTTTAAGTGATTTTGACTTACGTGCATGTAGCACTAGGGCCTAATAACATAGTCATTTCACGACAACATGCATAACACATTAATCTTAATGACACGGTCTCTATGGCATTCCCAGTCAGCAGCGGTGTTCAAACAAGGTTATATACTGGAATCCAAAAGTCTTCTTCATTTATTTCAAAGTGATGCTCATTTAATTTTCCAACATGAGCTTCGCAGACGGAGTGTACATCCATACAAGAGCTAATAGCAGGTTGTTCAATATCACCCACCTAAAAGCAAAGTCAAATGTATATAGAAGTATTACTAATCTTGAACTACTTTTTTACTGACAAAGGTGCCTTCATATAGCAAACAAAATAAGGATATCTAAACCAAAAATATTTTGACCCAGAAAAAAAGAAAAACATAATATTTTCTCAAATTCGTCACTAGCATCGCCCCTTAACATTTTAGCATTATTTCAATTCAGCTAAAAGTTCTCTTACATGCTGTCTATTCTTATACGGATATCTACTAAGAGGAAGTCACGTGGTCAGTTTTATGTTTTGCAATTCATAGCTAAATGGGGCAAAAGCGTTTTACAGCTTTGTATTCGATTTTTGATATTCAGAGTTTAAATAGACTTCTTAGAATCTCTTCCAATACTCTAGCTAAACCTCAAATTGTTTCCTACTATCTGTGTGTCTGTGGCTTCAATGTGAGCTGAGTTTTTTAAAACGCAGACTTATTAAGATACATGATACACCAAGAGACAAATAAGGCTTTCTGATCCTGCTCTCATATTAATTACAATGATGCGGTCAAGGATTATGATTTTAATGTCAATGACATGAGAGCAGTTTTGAAAAACAGGAAAATTAACTTTTAAGTAAAGTAACTGCAATGATAATCTAACCACAGCTTAACTTTGTTACAGTTCTTAAATAAATTTACCTCTTAATAGTTTATTACTGTGGTTTTTTTTTATTGTTATTTTTATATGTGTACTTATTTTTTTAATAAATATATCAATCATAGAAGGATTGGGGGGGGGTTGAATGGGGATACAATGAGTTTACCTCATCGGGTGCCAGCAACCCTAGCTCAGCAACTACTGTCAAGCAATCAATAAAGTGGAGGGGGAGTTGGGCTATTTCCTTTTTGCTAAAGCAGGAAGGGGCGGAACCTAAGGGGTGGGAGAAAGATGGGAGACTAGAAATGAAGAGATGCCATATTAGTTTATCAATTCCTCCATACAAGTAAAGATCAAATTCGAGATAGCTTCCTTTTATTTATTTAGAATAATATTTTTTATAAATAATTTGCAAACATCAATTGCAACCCGTTAACTGCACCTCTGTATTGTATCATTGGTCCCTTGATGCAGGGATTGAGGGCCAAGTTGACTACAGCTTTATTTAGGATATCATAGTCAACTTGTATACTTTGCAATGAACATGCTGTAACACTTGTAATTTTATTTAATGTTATATTCACTTAAGTTAAAGTTGTAAATTTAAAGGTTTTATCTAAATAAAAAAAAGAGATACATGGTAATACAAAGTTTTAGTTCAAAATATCAAATGCTGCTTATGAAAATATATAAAGGCATACAAGTTTTTTAAAAAAAAACATAAAATTATTTGTTACAAAAAAACCGTAATGATGTCGAATAAAACTAAAAAATTAAGTGAAAGGAAACGATTTTGTTCCCCTGAAACACATTTATTTGCCTTAAACCTTCGTTTAAAAAAATGAACAAATGATTTGAAATCTTGAATTTAGAACCAGGAAAGTTATTCGAAAATATTTCGGCTAAGAGACTTTCTCAGAAGACAAGAGAGACGACAATGGAACAAATAATCTAAATAAGTTGAATGCTTAAGTAATCTCCATTGCAAATTCTGTAATTTGGATTTTAAAAAAACAAACAAGATAACTGGAGTAAAAAATAAATATTATCTCTTCAAAAAATTATTATTTATAATGTCATGCTATTTTATAAACCCTTTACCTAAATAAGAAAAAGCTCATGGCTTTTATCTTGTAGACATAGTGCATGACTAGGGGCGCCCCATATATTTTTTATTGACAATCTAAGCTCAATGACTCAAATGGTTAGGAAGCCCATGGTGTTAAGAGCTCCTTTATGTTCAGTGATACCTTCTCAAATTTCTACAATACCTCTGTTACGAACTTGTTTTAATGTGTCCAGTAAAACAAAACAACAATACAATAAATCTGACGTTTCCGGAAATTTGAACGCAATAAATTTCCAGGACCAAAATTGATCGAGCAGACGTTTGGTCGAACGGAATTTAGTTTCAAACGAATTTTAATCGATCGGAAGTTTGGTAGAACAAAAAAATTCATCGAACGGACCTTTGGTCGAACATAATTTTGATCGAACGAAATGTTGGTCGAAATAAAATTTTTCAAACGGAAGTTTGGTTGAAAGAAAACGTTATAATTTTTTTTTTAAATCTATGGGAGTTCCAGAAAGAAATGTGGATATTGTAATTTATTCAAAGGTTAGTTTATTTGATTCTTCTTTTCATTGTTTTTATAAATAAATTTTAAGTTCAAGACTTAGGAGTGAGAGATATTGAGATCTGTTGGAAAGGGTGTGCGTACAATGTAATTTTGGTAAAACTAAAAAAAAATATGAAAAAATAGATATTTATCAATGACATATTAAAGTATTAATTTAACATTTAAATAACACCATTAAAATGTGTTATTTTATGTATTCTTTCCATCAGTTTTTATAAGAAATGTGTGTTTTTATGTATTCTTTCGACCAGATTTTTTTAGATTTTTTATCTGTGTGACATTTTTTATAACAATTCTTAGTGAATTGGATAACCTCATTTAAATTTGTATTGTGGGACAACACTGATTTCTAACAACAAATGCTCTAATTTGTTTTCCTGGTAATTACTGGAATCCATCCAATGTATAAACCTTAAATGATAAATTTCAAGTAGTAAATATGGCATCCTGAATGTCAGATGATAACTTTGTTACAAGCATACACAATTAAATAAAACTTGTAGTTGATGGCTACATCTACCTGAAAGAAAAGCAGCATAACGATAACATTTTTCGGAAGTTCGAAAACTTCAACAAACTTTCGTGCAAGACATACCAAATGGTAACTTTCAAAAACACTTTATTACCAAACAAAGCAACGAGCACAGCCATGCAGCTGATAGCTCCAGTGTTGAATTTAATGTAGTTATGAACCAGATTAAAATACACACTGTAACCACATGCGACTCTCCACATTATATTTTATCTAATGCTTCATTCAATTTAACCCCGGCCACGAAAGATAAACTCTCTTCAGTTGAACCTATGAAAAGAAACAAAAGAAATCATAGAATAAAAGACACTCGGGGTCCAGCTATTTTTACTCATAGGAGGGACATCAGATTCTTTAGTGAATATATTTATACAGAGAATGGTGAAGACTTGTTATTGTTTAATTCTGGGCCGAAATCTGGACAGAATTTTGATATTTTAAACCAAGAATAATCTACGTTTACTTTCAAGCTCAAAAAACTGGTATGTCTATGGTACTTTTAGAACAGTACCACCTTCATTTGAATAATGGTATACAATACATGGCTTACGGGAACATATTGCGGTTTCATTACTTGATGCACTTCTTCCAAACAAAAATGTACAAAGTTATATACAACTTTTAAGAGATATCAAAGACTTGGAGTCTACTTGTAATCATCATTCTTTTTTCATAGACTTTGGGCTTGCAATGATAAATTCCATAAATGTTGAGTTCACTCAAACAATTATTCGAGGATTCTTTTTTCCCCAAACCTCTGCCAGTGTATCTATAGAATTTTGTAAACAAATGGCTTCAAGCTAAATTACCACTGTGAATGCAAATCTGAATTATGGTTACGTACGAATGTTAACAGCTTTAGCATTTGTGTCTTCACAATATGTGGTAGAGTATTTTGAGTTACTTTTCATGGAAATACCTTACCTCCTGAAGCTCAAGTAGTGGTTGACTATTTTAATTACACGTAGATCGGTCAAGTAGTGGTTGAATATTTTAATTACACGTAGATCGGTCAAGTAGTGGTTGAATATTTTAATTACACGTAGATCGGTCAAGTAGTGGTTGAATATTTTAATTACACGTAGATCGGTCAAGTAGTGGTTGAATATTTTAATTACACGTAGATCGGTCAAGTAGTGTTTGAATATTTTGATTACACGTAGATCGGTCAAGTACTGGTTGAATATTTTAATTACACGTAGATCGGTCGATCTAATATAGTCATCGTCTACCAGCCAGTTCCCCTTTCATGTGTTATTTTAAAAAAACATTTTCCCTAGTTGTTACAGTAGTTCATGAACGTCATTAATCTGAAGCTGATGGTAGAGAAGACTAAGAAATAATTCAAAGTTTGATTGAGACATACCATTGTCTGGTACTAAGCAGATGGAAGAGAAAAATAAGAAATAAACACAGTTTGATTGAGACATACCATAGTTTGGTACAAAAGCTCATAATAGTGAAGACTAAGAAATAACGAAGTGGCTATAGGTACTCGAGTACCTATCGTCGTCAATGACTATTCGAGCCCGAAAGTCTTAGTAATCGAAAAAAAAAACATAATACGAACAAGAGGCTTAATAATTGACAAGTTTGCCGTGCATTCTTTTATAAAAATGGAGGTTGGCAGCATTTTTGACACCTATGCATCTTTTGAAGACGAATTGAATTATTTTTGTAAAGAACACGATGTGTGTTTCACTAAAAGATCGTATGAGAAGATAAAAGATCCCAATTTGGAACACCTTAAATATGAATATATATAATTCACTATTGCAAACAAGGAGTTAAACGCAAGTCAAAGAATTCAACGACAACAGGCAACAGGCCAAAGAAAATCACAAGCGTAAGTAATAAAGTAATAATAATAGGTTAACTTTAAATTTAGTTGGTCTTGTCATGTAATAATTCTTTCTCCAAGCCAATGATTATTAGCACGGTAAATGTAGAGGACGAATGTCACTATTTTAGCAATGGCCACGACTAATGTATCCCTAAATCGATCCCTATGCCTAACCTGAACCCTAAATCGACCCCTCAACCTAACCTGAACCCTAATTCACCGCAACTATAATAAAGAAGCAAATGACGCCCTGGCATTCATGCTCTTACCACTTTTGGCAATTCGTTGAGAATTTTTATATTTTTCAGTTCTTTCAAATTGGGATGCCAGGCAAAGATAAAGCTTGTTGCCAAGAGAAACCCATCTCGGCTAGAAATTACCAAATCAATGCATGAACATGCTGGCCATGAAGTATCAAAAGAAGTAAGTGCATGTGCTGCGAAACATATTTACATAACAATAATAAATAGCATATTCTTGTGGCAGGTTGTTGTCACCTACATGTACTCTAGTACTATACAGTTAGAGATGGATGAATTTTAAAAGAATGTTTCGTACCATTAATTAACCCATTCAATCTAGGGCGCTCAGAAATTTTATCACTGAAAACTTTATGTTAAGGTTAGGGTTACCACCCTTACCATAGAAAGGTTTTGAAAAAATTCAGACAAATCTATTTAACAGTATAATTAAATTAATGAATTATAAATAGTCCAAAACAGAGTCTTATATCTTAATTGTATTATTTTGATATATAATAAACTTAAAATTTTTATCCCCAAGGTGAAGGTTAGTTATTTTTATGTACACCACGGTGAGCCCAGCCCTAGGCTGGGGTACTGCACTATATAAGACCAATGTTCCTTCTAAGGTTTGTTGTTTTGTGTGCAAAATCATACAGTTATGTGCAAAGTTTTACAGCATCAATTTTTTGTGTGCAAAATTTTACATTCCAGAAACACAAACACACACTTACAGGGAAATTTGCTGTTTGGATACTCAAAACTTCTGCGCAGCGCCTGTGAGATTGCTGCGCGGCTGCGCTGCTTAAAGGGAACATTGTATAAGACCCCTAATAATAGTAATGTTTGCAGAGAATATTTTTTTTACATAATAATTATTATTGCAACTTAACTTGTGTGTGTTTTTTTTTTATAGATGTGCTGCTTGTATCCGGAAAACGGAAAGGTGGAACTAAATGCTGCAACGCTTCTGTTGATATCCTGCACCACGATTCAGGCATCTGAGGCCCGGCAAAGGCTTGAAGAACAGCAGTATGTTGATTTGCTTCCCAGGGATATTTACAATATTAAGTCAAGAATAAATAAATCATCTTCTGATGCAACTGAAACTCAATCTATACTTTATTCTATATCACAAGTTGGTGGAAGTGTGTCCTATGGACCAACAGAAAGTCGGGAATTTAAGTATTTATCATACATGACTCATGATATGATTAGAAATATTGCCAAATATCCAGAGATTTTATTAATGGATTTCACATATAAAACCAATAAATATTTATATCCACTTTTGACTGAAATGGTATTTGATGGAGAGGGCAGGGGCATTCCTGTTCTTCATGGTTTTGTAAAAAATGAAGATAAGGAATCTATTTCTCTTAGTTTGCAGCTTCTTCTGAAGAATTCTGATGTCAGTCTTTTCAAGTGCTTTGTGGTTGACAAAGACATTGCTGAAATCTCTGCTATAAATGATCTGTTTCCAAATTTAACTGTTAATCTATGTCATTTTCACATTAACCAGGCTGTGCACAGGCTTCTTTCGAACCATGTAGGTCCTGAGTATGTTAAGCCAATTCTTGAAGGAAGTTTCTCAAGTTTATACTGAGTTCTACGATAATGTTTAAAATTTTTAATGTCTAGAAAATTCGTATCTTTTGTGAATATGTGAATATGCCTTGCTGAAACTTGTTTTGTAAAATATTTTTTTTAACATTTATTTTTTTTACCTTTGCCTGCTAATTTCACATTGAAATGCTTTAAATTTAATTTTATTTGACTCCTATATTTCTAATATTGCTTAATTGAATTTTTTTCTCTTTTTAAAGTGGTCCACTTAGGATTTCCATTGATCTCTGACATCAAATGTATAATGAGGAAAAGTATTATTATCACATGCTTCAAATTTGCAAGGTTGTTTCTGTTATAGTCTCTACATAATGATTATGATTGATCTTATTTATTACATTTCTGATAAAAAAAATTCAGAAGTTTTTATCATCTTTTTTTTATTGGGCTCGAGGTATGTGGGTTGTTGGGCTAATGCATTTATTTATATTCTATCAATTATATCTTTGTTCTTAAATTGTTATTTTTAAATAACGAGTCGAATGTGTTCATGATGTATGCATCAAATGTTGTTTCAGTGTCTTTTTCAGCTTTTATAGATACAGCCTTTTCATATTTTTTTTTTCTGACATCCATTGATGAATCAGGAGGAATAGTTTTGGAACTACATAATTCAAAGAGAGGTCCGCTGGGATGAGCATATCAACAATGTATGTAACCAAGCAAACCAAGCCTTGGGGTTCTTAAGGCGAAATCTAAAGATTGGCAACTCCTGTATGAAAGAAAGAGCATATAAAGCCTTTATCCGTCCGATTTTAGATTATGCATCTTCAGTCTGGGACCCATTTACCCAGAAGAGCATTGACAGGTTGGAGGCGGTCCAGCGACGAGCAGCACGCTTTGTCCTAAACCGCTACAGGAATACCTCTAGTGTTGGCAGCATGCTAGAAACACTAGGCTGGTCACCATTGGAGAAACGACGACGACAATCCAGGCTCTCCATGATGTACAAGATAAATAATGGGCTGGTCCACTGTTCCAGTATTAAACAGAAACTCGTCCCTCTCCCCCATAGACAGCGACGAGGCCATGACAGGCAATTCAGGCTCATACCAGCAAGAAGCCAGTATAGGAGCTGCTCATTCCTGCCCAAGACAATCAGGGACTGGAACCATCTTTCAAAAGGAACAGTTGAGGCGACAACACTAGACGCATTTGTGTCTATTGCCTCAAGCCTTCAAACCCCTAGTGCATAATTTCCTCATCACCACCAGTAACAGAAACATTGCAAATCCCATCTACATGCATAGGAGCCAAAATGATCAATAAATTGATCGTGGGCCCTTAAGATATAGAAGAAGAAGAATTGAAACTTTGCATGCTTATTTAAATTGAGATTCTTTACTTTATGATGGATTTTTTTTCAACAAATGTCTCATAGGAAAAGTTTTCAGAATGTTTGTATTTATGTATTTTATTTATTAGGTTCGTGTGTTCATTTTTTTTTCTATCTTTTCTGTCTTAGTTTTTTAATTGTTTTTTAATTCATGAATGATATATGTACATGGTGTATGCATCCTATATCGTTCATGCAGCCTCTAATTTTAAAAAACACAATTTTATAATTTGTTTCATGTTTCTCAATTTTGTATTTTCGCGGATTTTTAAGGAACACCAAATGAATTGGGAGGAAAAGTATTCTAGCTACAGCCTTCAAACATTCCATGCTTCTTTTCATTGATATTCTTTACGAAATTCAAGAGCCTTTTTTATATATATATATCCAACTAGAAAGTTTTATAACATTTTTACATTTGCTACCCCTGAAGAGTTCTCAAATATTTATGTGACCCCCACATACATGCCTTTTGTAACACTTCCAATAACTGCTGTGTAATAATCTTCTTTAAACTTGTTGTCAATGTTATTCTTAATGTGTATGCTAAGTTTCATTTAATATACAGTACAATAAGTTACAATACAATGCAATACAAATTTGTCTTTATTCATTTTGCGTAAAGTCAAAATAGTATTAATGTTTAATTTTTTGCTATAAAAGTTACGACAATTTAAAAAAAAAAAACTTTAGTGGATTTTTGTCATTCTGTTTGTGTATGGTTTGTATGTACTAAATTTTTTTCAATGGCTCTGTTTATTTAGGTTATCAGTATTTTATTTTCAATGTGGCATGACTTAGTGGCCTTGAAACCAAACTCCCTTCACAGATCACATATATTTGCTCCCACTCAATCATTACGTCTGTACATAACGGAAGAAATGATACCGTACAAACAATAGTTAACTGTACGGGTACCAACAAGGAAGGTGAGAAAGTAAAAGGAGACAAATGGCAAAGGAATGATGTGACCTAATTGAATGAGTTTATTGGCTGCCTACTCCATACTTGCCCCTAATTTATTTTATGGAATACTTGAGTACACAACTCAAATAACTAACAAGCAAACAAAAATGTTCTCAAGTCAGTTAAGGGTTTTTTTTCCTATTAAATTATGTCCCAGTGTGTTAGACCCAGTAGACAGATATGGTAAAAAAAAAAAAAAATAATAGTCCTCCAAAAATATGTCTCTTTTTCATACTTTATACAATGGCGTCCTTTAACTTTAAGATGTTCATTGCAACTATCTTGTGAATTAGGTCAAGTCAAATGAGAAAGTTTGTTGAAAGGAGATTCAAGATATCAGGAAAAACAGTCAGTGTCCACATGTATGACTCCCAGTACCAAGGAAAAGGTTTAAAATTGGTGGTTTTGTTCTGACTAAGCCAAGCTCTCTAGAGGAATAGTTGAAATTAATTCATTAAGAATCATGAATGAAATTTTCATTATTTAGAATACCTAATTAATTCATAAAGTACTGTGTGATTAAATCTTTTAACTTAAACAATACACATAAATAATCTTAAATAAAGGATTCAATTTTAATAATTAAATTAATATTATTACTCTTCTCAAATTCAAATGAAAAGAATAAATGTATCTAAATCATCTTCATTACTAGATTTAAAAAAAAAAAATATTTATCTACGAAAATGGCTTAAACTAAAAAAAGAAAATGAGAAAGAAAAAAAATCTACCGGTATTAAGAGAAATTAACAAAGCAAAAATAAAAAAAAACCACAAAAAATAATAAAACTATGAATCAATGAAATAACAAGGATAAAAAAACAGTTTAAAAAAATAATTCTCATGCTATAATTGTTATCACGCCCGGTCACGAAGCCATTTAATGTGTACGGAGCCACTCCGGGTGCGAATAGTCATTGGTAACCATAGGTACCCGGGTACCTATAGATGCAGCCTTATTCATTTGGATCCATCATAATTAAATTTAAATGTATACAAATTGTAGCATTTTATAAATTAAAATGGTTCAAATTGATCAACTAATATCTCTAGTGAATGACCGCATGCCACTATCACTATGGGCTATGGGACATTAGCAACCAAAGTCAAAGGTTATCACCACAAAACTATAGATAGACTATACTATTGGCTGGGATGTTTGACGGAAACTTTTGCACGACATCGCAGAGGAACTTAATACTACAAGTGAGAATGCCTAGCATTTTATAATTTTAAATAAAGTTCAATCAATAATATTGTCATTATTGGTAAATCATTGTGTTGAAAAATTATTCAATGTGCAGTTTTTACAATTATTAGAATAATAATATCCCTATATAATAAAGGTCAAGTCGA
Organism: Lymnaea stagnalis; assembly: GCA_964033795.1. Taxonomy (NCBI): domain Eukaryota; kingdom Metazoa; phylum Mollusca; class Gastropoda; family Lymnaeidae; genus Lymnaea; species Lymnaea stagnalis. The sequence goes on along the minus strand of CAXITT010001329.1, from coordinate 25,599 downwards.
GTTTTAGATTCGGATATTGTGAGAAGTGTAACGAGATTTACCAACAGACGTCAGCAAATATGTCTCCAGGTCCTTGTCGTCTTACCTCGTCATACATTGAAACAGATGATGTACATTTTCCATATAACTATTTTTGGCAACAATTTCGATGTTGGGTTTTCTGCATTAAAAAAAAAATGATTATTTAGTTTTTCTAAAAGCTTATTAGAAATAGACTTGTCTATCTGACTTAGGATATGTCTGTGTGGATTCCTAAAGACGCTCACGAATGCTGTTGCATTCTTCTGAGTCTTTGGGCCACTCACTTTCCACATGGTTACATGCACCTTGAGGGAAGCCCTTGTACTTAGTCAAAGGTAATGCTTTAAATGCAACTTAGTACCCGCGATCAATAGGTTGCCGGAAATAAAAGAACCTACACATACAAGCCGGGGAGAAAACTGATTAAGAAAGCAAATCTTTTGATGCCGTCTTGGATACCATTTCTAAGCTAAGCTTTTTTTCTTAATAATATATTTTTTAATTTGAATTGTTTTAGTTTATTGTTGTCTGCTTTGTTGAGTTTCTTTTCTTCAGCTTTGACCAAGCTTAGTTTTTACTAATTTCATATTGATAATAAGTTTTTTTTGCAAGGTCTATCATCACTTAAATTTTAACCAGTTTCGGTTTGGATTTGTTAGTTAACGATATTTTAAAACTTCTAACAGTTTTGATTTTGACTGAAAACATCCAAAAAAATCAAAATGTTTGATTGCCATATTACATCTAAAGTTGTTGTGTGTTGATATATTAGTGAAAAAAATGTTTCATGCCGAAACAAAGGAATCAGAGTTTTGAGAACCACTGATAGCAAGTTCAAATTCCAGTGATATAGGAGACTCACCGCTTTGCATATGCCACGAGCTTAGCGAGGGTAGTGTCTCAGGGGAGTGGTAGCTTCAACGCAGAGGGCATGTCTTGAGACCAACGTTGGACAGGCACGCGAAGGGACGGGATCGGTTGCAAAAAACACCATTTTTGCATAGTACAAAATACTGTTTAATACATAATTTTTATGTTTTTTCCAAATAAAAACGCCATACTTTTTTTTTAAACTTTAAACTTGAATGAAAATTGTCAGTGTGAAACAATAACTTCCTCGGCTTTAATATACATTCTTGAGTTTTAGTTCGGATTTGTAGTAACATTATCATGAAAATCATGTTTCAATGTTTGTAAAAAAATGCGAGCATTGACAACAGAAATAAAACTGATAGGCTACCTTTGCCGGCAACGGTGATTATTTTAGGACTAAGGGAGATAATAAATAAATATCATACACAATAAAAAAAAAAAACAATTGAAACAAAAAAATAAAAACACCATACACAAATTTAAATATAATGCTGATCAAATATTTCAAATCTAGTGAGTTAATCTTTGTGATTTAAAACATGTGTTATTGTAACACATCTGTAAATATAGATCCCATATTATTGCATACACATTGTATGATTAGTACATATGTTAATATTTTGCCAGACCGTTATAATAATTAAATAGCTTTTTCGGGCGTGCCCACAACATCTAAACACTTTTTTTTTCTGATTCAGATAAACTATGTACCAGCGCATAGGGAAAGTATTTTTTACAACGCTCATTAAAAAAAAATGAATTCAAGGCCAATGGCCAAAAATGGACTATTTTTTAAAGTGTTGTAATAACTCAAAAAATTGCGTGTGCTAGTTGTCAACACCTTTCAAAGTTGTATCGCAATCACATTAATGTTTTATGAGCGCAAATTTTGCACAGAAATACATATATTCAGACAGACAATATTTTAGATATATAGATGTTTGAGAGATTACACATATTTAATTTATAGAAGGAGAATAAACTATGGAAAAAGCGTACCTTCAGTTTTTACGCAGCTAGTGTGAATTTAGTTTACGTCCTACTGGTCCTCAATTTGAGATCTCTATGATCATTATTAAAACTAATTTTGCCACTTCTCACCCGAAAGTTTGAAATAACAACTTCAAATTGTCTGAAAGAAACAACATATTCAAATATGCGCCAAAATGAATCCCTTCATTTGTAGTTTTTCTTTCTGTCGTTAGCATCCTTCATTTGTGCCTCTCTTCCCTCACTTTGATCACTGTTACGGTTTGATGTCGATTATAAGCTTCAGCCAAACGATTACCCAGGGGCACGTAATAAATGGATACAACTCAGTCTCTGCATAGCACTGGGTGCCGTGATGCCGCTCACAAAGCATGTCCTTCCCTGTTCAAAAGGTATAACAGAAACATTGAATTCAATTTAATTAAAAAAATATATTTTAATTTTGACATATCAAACATTTTCTTGTTTGCAGGCTCTTCAGACCCCTGCATCGATTAAGATTTAACAGCATCCTCAATTTTCGCCCTACTTTCCATTAAGATTATTGGATTAACACATGTTAGTGCCGACATTGGCGTTCACATATTTTTTGGAGTTGGAGTGTTAAGGTCTTTAGGACAAAATTTTTTTCACGCATCTCCCTTCTACCAACTCTCAAACCCATTATTTTCAACCAATAACTAATTATCAAAATATATCTTACACTTTTCGACGCTAGTCAGGTGATTCCGGGATGCATGTCCCATCTGCCACATCTTAGCTGCACGTCTGGCCAATAGTACTGCCTCCCCCAGCTCCGATTATATAAAATGCCCATCGAGAAGTATGTCTGATGGAAACACTGTACATCGGTACAGCATCGCGAGGACGAAAGGATGCCTTATTTAGTTGCATTTGTATTATATCCCTAGATATAGGGATCGAATTCAAGTGGACTACAGCTTAAAAGACTACATGGTAATCCACTAGTTCCAGGAGGATCCATTCTGAAAACATTGTTAAGCATAAGTTATAGGTACATATATTCATTTTAAAAATAAAAATATAAAGTTTTTATGTTAATGATAAAAAACAACAAAAATATAAGTTAATAATCGTTTTAAGACTAATTGCACAAATCTTTTTTTAAACATGTATCAAATACATTTACATAGCAATAATACAATTCAAATGTCTCACAAAATCCACAAAGATATCAAAACAAAGATTTGGAAAAACGAAAGAAGTTGAGTCCCTTGAAAAAAACCTTCCTTTGCAATAAACATTCATTAAAACAAGAAAATAATATAACTACGTATGTGGAAGTTTGAATTAAGAACCAGGACAATAACACAAGAGCTTAAAGCCTTCCTCAGCAGACAGGGCATTTGAATATAGGGCAAGAAATAGAAACAAGTTAATAACCTAATCGCCATTGTAATTTCTGGAAGTATTTTACATAACCAAGACAACAGGAAGTTAGAGAATTTATACACGTGTAATATTAAAAAAAAAATTATCATTTAAAATAGCATGCAATTTTTTTCTCTCTCGTCCTTTCTTTAATTTTGGCATCTCTCAAAGAGGGAGATGGGGAAGGACTACCCCTGGGGAAATTCAAGTGTAGAATAAAACGAAAATATATTCTATTAAAAATCGATTACATTATCATTAAATTAACCAGTATGTGATGCCTTAAAATATATTAAGATTATCAGTATTTTTTAAGCTAATATTATTAAAAGCTTACGTAATTCAATTATAAATATCGTACTGTGCCAAGGATTGGCAGCTTCTGATCATAAGCAGAAATGTTACTAGTGTTCCATTGTAACGTTATTTTTAGTTATGCTAGCAGCTTCGCACGTTTGAAAACTTAAATAAAATGGTTAGATGTGCAATTTGAATTCAAATTATATTTTATAATACAAGCGTGACTTTAAAAGAAGGGACAGACGTTATTTACAGATTATATGATGCCATTTTGTTTTTTGAAAAAAAAAAATTATTAGCATAGTTTAAAATGTCCTCATATCGATGTTTGTTGATCTAAACAGACAAAAAAAATAAATCAAAATAAACGTATTAGCATATTTTAAATGTACTGAACTCCATTTTGTTAATTTAGACAGAACAAAAAAATATTTCAATTTTATTTATTTTTTTTCTTCATAAATTTAATATTTAACGGGAGCATTCAAAGAGTACACGTTTTAAAAAAAAGTTTACTTTAGGCAAATGTGTTCTTTTAATTTAATTTATAAAATGTACTAAATTTTAATAATAATATCCTGATCAATATAGTTTCAAAAAAAAATATATTGCCCTATAATTAAATAAATTCCCAACAGTTTTCACTTTTTAATATTAGAAAAATCCCCCCCCCCCCGGCCCTTACCTATGTATTGTTTGTTTTAATTTAATTGTGTTTTTTTCCAATTATATTCCGTTTGATAGCTAAAGAAGATAACACACACAACATAATTTTTGCGAACTTACATTTTGATGATGACGTCATTTCCCTTACCTTCACTAGCTTTAGAAAACGTTCTATGATTTAGCTACATAAAAAAGGTGTTAACGTTAATCGAAGAGGTCAACAGTAATTGATCTGGGGAACGTTATAGCTGTTTGCAATTTCAAACACATATTTTAATGAACTCAACATTGGAAATTGTTTATTTTATACCATTCTTAACAAAATTATAACCTTAATATTCTATAAAAATAATCAGTTTTTAAAAAGAAAATTAATTTCGAAATAATTATCAAAACAAAAATTTGTATTTAAATTATTTTTTATGATGGAATCATTTTGTAAGGATTTGTATTCATTTATTAAGTAAATAGTTAACCCCAAATATACTTTAAATAAAAAATTGCTGTGTAGAAAAAAAATGTAATTGTATAAAAAAAAGCAAGTTAAGCAGAGCCGCTTGAGATTCAAGCCAGCTATTGCCAGCCAGCAACAAACATACGCGAATTTAATATAAAGAAAAAAGTACCTTAAAGTACATTGCCATATAACAGACACATACAAGTCTTTAAAAAATTTCAACATAAATTAATGTGCATCATAATTATTAATTTTAACAATAGAATAATATCGTTTATCAAAACTGGAGGGTCTATGATTTGCTGCCTACACAATACTCATCAACGTTGTATCCATCAAGTAGGGGATCGAATTCAAGTGAATGACAGCTTTGAAAAGTCATCAAAATTCACTTAACCCCAGACTATACGACAAATCAAAGGAATAGCATAATTTACATTATTTAAAGGTAAATTAAAAAATTAAAGTAGTTAGTTTTGTCTCTGTAATAAGCAAGATAATAAATAAATACATGTAAAATGTTTTACATTCCATAGTTATAATACTTTTTATTTAATTTAAAAAAAAAAAAATTCATAACAAAATTATATTAAAATTTCGAAACGTCTCCCGAGTATAATAAAAAAAACAAAAAGAAATAAAAGAGATTGTTACCTCCCATGAATTATTATATATATATTTATTTTAACAAACTATTATGTCAAAAAAAAACCACAAAAAAAGTATCTCAAATAATATTATTGCTTTATATTTATTTATTTTTATTTGTTTGTTGCAAACTCTTGTCAGCTGTGTTGGAATTGAGAATAGGGATTACATATTGAAAATGTTTGGTTTTAAAAATTCACTTATTTTAAATTATATTAAATATAACAATTGTATACTGAATAAACTACATGTGTTGCCAGAGTAAAAATGTATTTGTTAACAAGGTATGAGATTTGTAAATACCAAGTGAACAATCATTACTTCTAAGATTTTCATGTTTAACACATTTGGTGCAATTTATTCAGGTTTATCGTTTGTTAAATTATATGAAATATTAAGAACAATCTAATGTCAAAGTATCTTTGTAAAACACACTTAAGCTCGGAGATGAGTGCACATCCTAATATAGGTAAATTATTATCAATTAAAATAATAAATTGGTTTTTATTACATGATTTCACTGCACTAAATAATTAATTATTTTTACCGATAATAAAAAATAATTCGAATATAACACCACTGGCAAAACTAAAGTTTCTTCGTCAACCGCTGTAGTCAACTCATGGTGGCATCTTGCGTGGTCAACTCACTGTGGCATCTGGCGTTGTCAACTCACGGTGGCATCTGGCTTGGTCAACTCACGTGGCATCTGGCGTGGACAACTCACGATGGCATCTGGCTTGGTCAACTCACAGTGGCATCTGGCTTGGTCAACTCACGCTGGCATCTGGCGTGGACAACTCACGGTGGCATCTGGCGTTGTCAACTCACGGTGGCATCTGGCGTGGTCAACTCACGGTGGCATCTGGCGTTGTCAACTCACGGTGGCATCTGGCGTGGTCAACTCACGGTGGCATCTGGCGTGGTCAACTTACGGTGGCATCTGGCGTGGTCAACTTACGGTGGTATCTGGCGTGGTCAACTCACAGTGGCATCTGGCGTGGTCAACTCACGGTGGCATCTGGCGTGGTCAACTCACGGTGGCATCTGGCGTGGTCAACTCACGGTGGCATCTGGCGTGGTCAACTCACGGTGGCATCTGGCGTGGTCAACTCACGGTGGCATCTGGCGTGGTCAACTCACGGTGGCATCTGGCGTGGTCAACTCACGGTGGCATCTGGCGTGGTCAACTCACGGTGGCATCTGGCGTGGTCAACTCACGGTGGCATCTGGCGTGGTCAACTCACGGTGGCATCTGGCGTGGTCAACTCACGGTGGCATCTGGCGTGGTCAACTCACGGTGGCATCTGGCGTGGTCAACTCACGGTGGCATCTGGCGTGGTCAACTCACGGTGGCATCTGGCGTGGTCAACTCACGGTGGCATCTGGCGTGGTCAACTCACGGTGGCATCTGGCGTGGTCAACTCACGGTGGCATCTGGCGTGGTCAACTCACGGTGGCATCTGGCGTGGTCAACTCACGGTGGCATCTGGCGTGGTCAACTCACGGTGGCATCTGGCGTGGTCAACTCACGGTGGCATCTGGCGTGGTCAACTCACGGTGGCATCTGGCGTGGTCAACTCACGGTGGCATCTGGCGTGGTCAACTCACGGTGGCATCTGGCGTGGTCAACTCACGGTGGCATCTGGCGTGGTCAACTCACGGTGGCATCTGGCGTGGTCAACTCACGGTGGCATCTGGCGTGGTCAACTCACGGTGGCATCTGGCGTGGTCAACTCACGGTGGCATCTGGCGTGGTCAACTCACGGTGGCATCTGGCGTGGTCAACTCACGGTGGCATCTGGCGTGGTCAACTCACGGTGGCATCTGGCGTGGTCAACTCACGGTGGCATCTGGCGTGGTCAACTCACGGTGGCATCTGGCGTGGTCAACTCACGGTGGCATCTGGCGTGGTCAACTCACGGTGGCATCTGGCGTGGTCAACTCACGGTGGCATCTGGCGTGGTCAACTCACGGTGGCATCTGGCGTGGTCAACTCACGGTGGCATCTGGCGTGGTCAACTCACGGTGGCATCTGGCGTGGTCAACTCACGGTGGCATCTGGCGTGGTCAACTCACGGTGGCATCTGGCGTGGTCAACTCACGGTGGCATCTGGCGTGGTCAACTCACGGTGGCATCTGGCGTGGTCAACTCACGGTGGCATCTGGCGTGGTCAACTCACGGTGGCATCTGGCGTGGTCAACTCACGGTGGCATCTGGCGTGGTCAACTCACGGTGGCATCTGGCGTGGTCAACTCACGGTGGCATCTGGCGTGGTCAACTCACGGTGGCATCTGGCGTGGTCAACTCACGGTGGCATCTGGCGTGGTCAACTCACGGTGGCATCTGGCGTGGTCAACTCACGGTGGCATCTGGCGTGGTCAACTCACGGTGGCATCTGGCGTGGTCAACTCACGGTGGCATCTGGCGTGGTCAACTCACGGTGGCATCTGGCGTGGTCAACTCACGGTGGCATCTGGCGTGGTCAACTCACGGTGGCATCTGGCGTGGTCAACTCACGGTGGCATCTGGCGTGGTCAACTCACGGTGGCATCTGGCGTGGTCAACTCACGGTGGCATCTGGCGTGGTCAACTCACGGTGGCATCTGGCGTGGTCAACTCACGGTGGCATCTGGCGTGGTCAACTCACGGTGGCATCTGGCGTGGTCAACTCACGGTGGCATCTGGCGTGGTCATCTCACGGTGGCAACTGGCTTGCTCAAATCTCGGTAGCATCATGCGTGGTCAACTCAATGTGCCATCTGGCGTGGTCAACTCGCGGTGGCATAGCGTGGTAAACTCAGGGTTGAATTTGGCATGTTCAACTCACGGTGGAATTTCGGGTGGTCTACTCAGGTTGGCATCTGGCTTGTTCAAACTCAAGGTGGCACCTGGCGTGCTAAACTCATGCTGGCACTTGACATGGTCAGCTCACCGTGGCATCTGGCTTGGTCAACTCAGTGCGGTTTCTGGCGTGGTCAACTCACGGTGGCATCTGGTGTTGTCAACTCACGGTGGCATCTGGTGTTGTCAACTCACGGTGGCATCTGGTGTTATAAAAATAGAATTTAGTGTTCAAACTTCAGACTAAGAATTAAACAATTGAAAAGAGGAAAAGTGTTTTGAAAAAAAAAGTGCTCTTAAAAGTTCTAGCTATCGTGGGTCAGTAGGGAGGTCATGAATGTTGATTCTCTCTGGCTATGTTCTATCACATGGATGGAGGTATATGAATGTGTCTTTGACACATGTTAGAAAGCCTTGAGGAGTGAGTTTATCGTAGTGTGATGGAAGCATTTCATTATACTCTATGGGGACTGTTACAAATGGGAGGCGTCATTGATAGACGTTAAGGGAGGAACGAGAGTCACCAAATGAAGTTACTTTACTGACCACCAATTGCAGTCCTCACAAGAATTCTTCTTCCCTGTGTGTTAAGTCTTGGACTCAGACACAGCTTGTACCAGTTGTTTTTTTCCTCCCCACAGTAATCCACGGTGTTATGTTAAGTTATATTTGGAAGAGTACGTCAAGTAGTTAGGTTGAGATTTGCATACATCACATTGTGTTGATGATTACCTTATATATTTAAACAATATTGAGCATTTATTTAAAGCTTGTTAAAATAAATCATTGCAAAAGGTTGGCCATGTTGACAGTGAACGCATACCAACACAGAGCGAAGCCGATACGTATGAAAGATCAATGTGAAATCATTATCGATAGAAAAGACCCTTAATTTGAAGAGAACCGACTTGTTCAAGACATGGCTATAAAGATGTGTATTGTCTAACTTGAAGCATAAGTTAGGATTGCCTCTATTGTGGCTTACTTGTGTTAGGCATATGTTAATTGAATAGTCTTATTTATGGGACAGCCATCTATATTTTATAGCATATCTTTTAATGTGTTTTATTTCATGTTTCATAAGAAATTCATACATATTTTTTTTTTAAAATACCTTTAATATTAGACAGCAAATTTAAAATATATATTATTTTTGGCTACTTTAAGTTAAATTGAGGATCCATTTTGTTTATTGTATTGTTGTCATGTTTCCTTGAGCCAATGAAACAAGGTGGTGTCAGAGAAATTGTATTGTTGTCATGTTTCATTGGGCACATAAAACAAGATGGTGTCAGAGTTAGCGTAGAAATTTGAGAAAGTGTCACTGAACATAAGGGAGCTCGTGACACCATAGACCACCTAACTATTTTAATAATTGAGCTTAGATTGTCAATCAATATATGAAGGACGCGCCTAGTCATGCACTGTGTCTACAAGTTATAAAGCCATGAGTTTATTGTGATTGAGGTAGAAGGTTCATGACATAACATAGCATTATAAATAATATTATTTTGAAGAGTTATTTTTCTTGTTTTTCACTTCTGTAATCTGAGAAATGCTATTACGCAAAATAACATTATCATATTATCATGGTATCTAATTTGAACCATTCACATAATCGTTGTCCAAAATTTTCTCTTCTTTTCATCTAAGCAATGTTTATACAAAATAAATGTGTTTCAAGGGAAACAATCGCATTCTTATACTACATGTTTTTTTCGATATTATTAAGGATTTTGTAAGAGCTTTCATTTTATTTCTGTGCCATGCAAATGTTTTATTTTATTTTAGAAGCAATTGTTTTGTAATTTATTGTTAAAATTTTTGAAACTATTCATTATTAATCTCTTTTTAAAAAAAATGTAAATACATACTTTAAATTGTTAACTATATAAAAGGTATATATAATATTAATTATGCTAAACTAGGATCCTTAGGCAACGATGAAATAGTAGAAGTAGTCCACTTTATTTCGATCCCTCCATCTGGGGATTTAATATATATGAATAGTCAGCATGTTTGCAATTGATAATTTTAAATCTGGATATCTGTAAAATTGAAAGTTTGTGGATTTGTTTGTTGGTCTGTTTGTTCTAAAAAGGCTGTACATGAATTGATGGATCTTGGCCAAACTTGACACATATATCCATCATTATTTAGAATGAACTCTTAAGGGGCTATGGACTTTTTATAACATTCCGTTTGGGGCCGGGGGCCCCGAATTTGTTTTTTTTTTTTTTCCTTTTATGATCTATATACATAAATAACAACAAATACTCAAACACGAGTAGATGGATCTTGACCAAACTTAGTACACATGTACTTTAATATCCATATTCAAATATCCAAGGGTACTGAAGCATAATATCCATTTCTCTTGGCCTGGTCCCCAGTTTATTTTTTTCTAATTTAGCCATATAAATATCAATATGCTTAGACAACACTATAGTTTCTATGCGAATTGATGGATATAGACCTAACGTTGTAACAATACACTTCATTGTCCGTATTGAAATATCAGTGGATTTAAAACTAATAAAAATACATTCTAGATGTTTCCAGAAAGCTCGATAATTTTAAAAAGCTCTATCTATGGCATTTGTAAGTAAATTTTAATTGGACCAGTTTAAAATTTTAACTCTCTTATTTATGCGTTTGATATTTAGTGCACCCATCTCAGACATAACTAAAAAGGTACTTGATTAAATAAGCCCCCATCGGGGCCCTTATTTTAATTAAACTGTACTATAGTCATAGTAGTGAAAATTAGTTGTATAATATTGCGTGTTTGAAAACTAATTCCTTAGAAAAGTAGTTGTACACATGTTTCGAGCGTGTTATTAAATTTAATCTAGAACGTCCCAGAAAGTTCTTTAATGTTCTACGGTGATATATAATGGAATTTAAAAGCTTATTTGAACACAATAGCACCGATAATGATCCCAAAGAGGAATAAAACCCTAATGGGATCGAGATCTAACTGTCAACTGGTACCCATCGATTACGCGATCCCGTCATGATCCCATCGGGTAAAGCGATCAAACCGGCATCGGGATCCTATCGGGAAAATGGATAACTTTGGAAAAGAGAGTGCGAGGTGGAACATGATCCAACAGTGTACGGTATCCTAACGGGATCGGTAGTCCATCGGGATCAACCGACATCCGGATCCCACTAGGATCAAAACACCGACGGGATCGGGATCCGACCTGGATCTGGATTCCCCCTGCCATAGTAACTACAAGAAAACGGGATCCCACCGGGAACTGGATCACACCGGGAAAAGGGATTGCACCGGGATCCGGATGAGAATGGTATTGGGGTCCCATTGAGATTGGGGTCTTATCGGGATCGGCGCCCTAATGTAATCCCGTGTAACGCCGGATATATTGGCTATATTATATCACATGTATATATATAAAACTGAAAGTTTGTGGACTTGTTTGTTTGTTGGCTTGTTCCACAAAGGCTTTCACATGGATTGATGGATCTTGACCAAACTTGGCACATACTTCCAACATTATCCAGAAGAAACTCTTAAAGGGTTATGAGTTTTTTGGAGCCGGGGTCCCCTAAATCGTTTTTTTTCTTCGTTATATGAAATATCTAATTAAAATTAACAACAAATACTCCTACATGAGTTGATGGATCTTGACCAAACTTAGTACTCATACACTTTATTATCCTTCTTCAAATACCGAAGGGTACTGAACTCGTAATATCCATTCTTTTTGGGCCGGGGGCCCCAGTTCATTTTTCATTTTATAAGCTTTATAAATATCAATATGCTTAATACTCTTAATAAATGGATGAATCTTGACCAAACTTATTACACACACAATCATTCATATACAAATTCCGAAGGGTATTGAACTCATAATATCCATTTCTCTGGGGCTTGGGTGGGTGAGGGGGCTGTTCATTTTTCCTTAAATAAGCTTTATCAATATCAATATTGTTAGACAACGGTACACGTTTATGTTTATGTTTAGCTATATCTATGGCATTTTTTAAGTAGATTTTGCCTGTTCCTGCAGGACCATCTAAGAAGAAGCATGTTTGTCGCGGATGAGAATGGCTAAATGCAGCGTATAAAACAGTTTCAACAGTGTGTTTTTGTTCTGTGTTGAGTTTGTTGTAGTGTTCCGTAGGGAGGGACTGTTCAGCTTGAGCGTTGAAGGTGGTCGATAATTGAGATAATGGAACAATGTCAATGATGAGTAGTGGTCATTTTTGGAGGCTCAGGCCATGTGGTTGCAGCATGTTATTAATTTCCCCGAGAGTACACATGTAAGCGGTGTGTGTCGAATGTTCACCTCACAAACTCTATATTGTTACAATAAAATATATTTATTACACTAATAGGCTACATCTTAAACTGCAATTACTCACAAGACCAAACTACACAATAATAATATGTCATATCCCTTTCGCGCAATACGTCACACATATCGAACACTTACTAACAATATCTTCCCATCTAGTAAAGTTACTTGACAAAACATGAACTCAAGTAAGGCACATTTAAGAATCCCAATAATTGCTACGCCCCTTCCCCCATGATACGTCACTGCACACTTTTTATTTCACGCCCATGAACTACATTAATATTTTCATGTCCAAACCACTTTTAAACAGAATATTTTGACACAATACTTAAATTGAGACGATTTCATTTCTGAAAAGAAAATATTACGCACCAAACGCAATTATGTTATATATAAAAAAAAAGTATACAGCGTAGTTATCAGGAATTATATATCGCCGGCTAGTGAACTCATTGTTGTACTAAGAATGACTTAGAGACAGCGTCATTTGAGGTTACCATGCCATGCAAGTTTTTCATGAATTGTCTGTATTATTAGACCCTAGTGCTAAACGTATTTAAGTTCACTGTTGTCACAATCCATCGAGAATGTGAACTTTAACAAGCCTGCATACAATTAATGAATTGTATAGGAATTCCCATTAGTCCTCTCTGCATGCCCCCCCCCCCCCCCCCCCGCCCCACCTTTTTATAAAACTGTTTAGTTCTATTTTAGTCATAATACATTTGTTTTAAAAATATAAATAAAAACAATTCCTCGCATCCATATTTAATTGTAGCTATAAATGAATATTTAAAAGCGTTGATAATTATTTCCCTTGTAAGCAAATATCTTAGAATGTAACCCCCTATTTTGTTTTCTAATACGCAAGATAAATTATAAAAACAAAAAAAACTATCAAGTTCAAGCATGAAACAGTAATGCAATGCATTTGTGACAATTATAATTTATTTTTTACTTTTTGTAGGTTTTTGTAAAATAGTTTTTTCATGTATTCTATTATTCATTCTTTACTTTGCTATCTTTACTTTAGCTTATATAGTGCCGCAAAGTTACCAAGTGATTTGTGGGACTTCGATCGTTGTACTTCAATACATTTTAATACGTAAACTAACTTTTGAAATACACTTTAAAATTATACTGTTTTAATCATATTGATCATGTTTTTAGACATTGATAATATTGTTCTTTGTGTTTTGTTCTTAAGTATATTTGTGTGATCATTTTGATCATGTCATTGTATCTATTGTTTCGATGAATTCAGGTGATCGTAGCGTGATAGAAGAATTTAATCATATTTAATTGCAACCGTTATAAATCGGAGGCATCAGCGATAGAAGTTTGGGAGGAACAAGTGTCACCAAATGAAGTTACTTTACTGATTACCAACTGCAGTGCTCACAAGTATCTACTTCCCTGAATGTTAAGTCTTGGACTCAGAATAACCACCAACTGCAGTCCTCACAAGAATTCTTCTTCCTTGTGTGTTAAGTCTTGGACTCAGACACATCTTGTACCAGTTGCTTTTTCCCACAGTTAGTTAAGTATTTAAGTTAAGCTCTGCATATATCACATTGTGTAGATGATTACTTTATATACTTCAGCAATATTGAGCATTTATTTAAGGCTAGTTGGAATAAAAAATTGCAAGGTGTTGGCCGTGTTGACAGTGAACTGATGCCAACACAGAGCAAAGGCGAGACGAATGAAAGATCCATGTACAATCTTTGTCGATAGAAAATGCCCTTAAGTAGAAGAGAAGCGACTTGTTCTAGACTCTGCTATCGAGATATGTGGTGTCTCACTTGAAGCATAAGTTATAATTGCCTGTAGTGTCTCTTAATTGTATACTTGCATATGTTCATTGAATAGTCATATTAGTGAGACAGCCATCTATATTTTATAGCATATCTTATAGGTTGTTCTATTTCATGTTTTATAAGAAATTCCTAAATTAGTATTATTTTTATTTTTAATATCACATAAGTTAGTACATTTAATAAATACTTTAGTTGTCATTACTTAAGTTAAATTTAGGATTCATTTTGCTTATTGCATTGTTGTTGTGCTTCCCATAGCACATTTAAACAAGATGATGTTAGAGGTATGGTATTGTTGTAGAGTTTCATTCGGCACATTAAAACAAAAGTTGGTGTAAGAGGTATTGCAAGAATTTGAGAAAGTATCACTGAACATAAGGGAGATCGTGACACCATAGACTACTTAACCATTTAAATCATTGAGCTTAGATGGTCAGGGCAATGGCGCATCACTCTACTGAGACAGTCCTGTTGCATGTCGTACACGACTTCTGTCGTCTTGTGATGAGGGCAAGGTTTCCATTTTGAGTTTACTCGATTTATCGGCAGCGTTCGATACATTTGACCACGTCACACTTCTCCAACGTCTGCAAAAATGATCTGTTTAACTGATACCGTCCTGAAATGGTTCTGCTCGTATCTAAAAAATTGGGTCCAATCAGTTATGGCATACGGCTTGACCTCGAAGCAATGTTCGAGTACCCCAGGGGTCGGTCCTAGGCCTTTTCACTTTGTACGTTCAGCACTGGGTACAGTGATCAAGCAGTTTAACGTGTTGAATCCCAAGTTCGCGGACGATACACAACTTCATGAATCCGTCATCCCTTCTCAGTTCCTCAACTTCTTAGTGCAACACAGAAGACAGTGGAGTCAGTTAAGTTCTGAAATAATATAAACAAACTTGAACTGAATGACGAAAAGACCAAGATAATCCCCATTTCTACCGCTAACAAGTTAAAATATATAAATAACACACAAACACTTACTCCCTCTGGTATACAGATTGAGTTTGCTCAAACAGTGCAAAAACGGAGTGTCTATTTAGATAGAATACTTACTATAGAAAATCACATTACTTTGTTTTGCAAGGCAATTTTTTTAGAGTTTATTTTAATTAGTCATGTCAGATCTTTCTTAACGTTAGATGTATCAAAGAAGCTGATGTCTGCATTCGTGCAATCACGCATGGACTTCTGCAATGCTCTTATGGTGGGTCTTCCAGCTACGCTCCTAGATGAAATTCAAAAAGCTCAGAATAATGCGGCTCGGACTTGTTTTTGAAAACGCAAATTCGCCATGTTAAAAAACTTCTGACAGAGTTGCATTGGCTGCCGTTCTGCACTCTCATAAAGTACAAAATTGCTATACGTTGCTACCGCCGCTTGCATGACCTGGCACAGTCCTATCTCAAAGAGCTACTGACGCCTTATGCAGCCACTAAGACAACTCCGCAAAATCTCGATACCACGTGTTCGCTTTGAGACTTACGAGGAGCGTACTTTTGCATTTGATGGCAAAACAATTTGGAACACTCTTCCTGTTTCTCATAGAAACAGCCAATTACTGGAGTCTTTTAAAACTGATCTGAAGACATATCTATTTCGCAAACACCTGCTAGGGTGATGTTGTCTATCTAGCCAGTATCTTGTAGATGTGTATTGGCCTGCTTTGTTTATGATTGTTAGGTATTAAAGACTTAGAATGGGTATTCTCATATATAGTTTTTACAATGTTGCGTTTTGTATTTCTAAGTGGTATATTATAGATTGTTTCATTTCTCTTTTAATATACTTATTTGCGTACCACGCTTCGAGCCTTTGAGGATGAAGCGTGATTTTCAAATACTCTTAATTATATATATATATTTATAAATATATATATATATATATATAAATATATATATACATATATAAATATATATATACATATATATATATATATATAGAAAAGAGAGAGAGTGAGAGAGAGAGAAAGAGGGAGAGAGAGAGAGAGAGAGAGAGATAAAGAGAGTATTTCATTTAGCAGATATCGGGAATTTAGTTTCATGTTACTCTTAAATAATGGAAATACATATTTTTCGAGCGTGAAGTTGCAGATTGGGCTAAACTATTTCAGAAACTGTTGTCATGGCCTAATATATCAGTGCACATTTTCAGATCGAAAGTTTAATTGGTAGTGGGTCAATTAGCCGTCCAAAGATTGTGCCAGCCAGCCACAAACACATGCGAATTTAATATAACAAAAAAATATAAAATTACCTTTAAATATATTGGCATATAACAGACACATACAAAGTCTTTAACAATTTACAACATAAATCAATGTGCATGATAATTATTGAATTAACAATAGATTAATGTCGTGTATCAATACTGGAGGGACTGTGGTATGCAGCTTACTCTGTACTCATCAAAGATTTGCCCTAAAATATGGGATCGATTTCAAAGTGAATAAAAGCTTTGAAAAAGTCATTATAATTCACTTTACTTCTATTCAAAAGAGGAGACGCTGGTTAAGCATAATTTGCATTATTTAAAAGAAAATTTAAAAGTTAAAGTATTTGGTTTTGCCTATATAATACGCAAGATGATAAATAAATACATGTATTTTACATTACCAAGTTATTCTATGCTTTATTTTATGTTTATTAGATACATATTTAAAACAAAATTCTATAAAAAATGTCGAAATGTATCCCGAGTTAAATCAAAAAACCAAAAAGAAATAAAATCGATTTTTGCCTACCATCAATCATTTTATTTTATTGTTTTAATCAACTATTATGTCACGAAAAAAAAAAAGTTAAAACTTTATCTCAAATAATAATACTCATTTATAATTATTTATTTGTATTTGTTTGTTGCACTCTCCTGTCAGCTGTGTTGGAATTGAGAATAGGGATTACATATTGCAAATGTTTGGTTTTAAAAATTCACTTATTTTAAATTATATTAAATATAACAATTGTATACTGAATAAATTACATGTGTTGCAAGAGTAAAAATGTATTTGTTAAGAAGGTATGAGGCTTTTAAATACAGAGTGAACTAACATTACTTCTAAGAATTTGATTTTTAACTCATTTGGTGTAATTTACTCAGGTTTATCGAGTGTTACTTTATATGAAATATTGAGAACAATCTAATGTCTTTAGGCGAAATCTAAAGATTGGCAACTCCTGTGTGAAAGAAAGAGCATATAAAGCCTTTATCCGTCCGATTTTAGATTATGCATCTTCAGTCTGGGACCCATTTACCCAGAAGAGCATTGACAGGTTGGAGGC